>JAVJIF010020919.1:0-70268 GCA_038442645.1 Agave tequilana
TGTAGTCCTTTTCAAGGGATGCTAATGTATTGGTGATATCAGTGAATCTTGTAACCATCTCGGATATGGTTTCATTCTCCTCCTTTTTGAATAACTCAAACCTGTGGACAAGAACAGATATTTTAGATTCCTTAACTTTATTAGTGTTGGCCCAATGGCCTTCCACTCTAGTTTTGATGATGATCAACACTCATGTAGTTATGTTTTACTAATTTCTTGTGTTTCTAAGTTTTTCATATCATTAACAGGATATTAGTTGGTGATTAGCTTCAACAAGATGATTAGAAGCTATTCATGATGATTCCGGTGCCAAAGCTTAAAGATCATACCTTTGCACTTGGAGAACACGGAGTTTTGGAGCAAGTCCTACTTGAGATGGAAGATCGACAAGAAGACTTAGGTATCTAGTATAGAGTTTGTATTTTAGATCCATATTTGTAAAGCTTAGTTTAGTTGATATGCTCAAGTGCACAAAACACACACGTTTTATGATTTGATATTTAGTTTTTATGAATAGTTGATCAAACAAGTTTACATATGTTATATGTATAGTAGATGTTTTCTATTTATACATACATGCTTTACTTGGTAAACAAACTTATTTTGATATCCCTATTCATGTTCTGAAAAAATCAAGTTTTGAGAAAAATAACAAGTGTTGATTCTTGATTTTTTTTTTTAAAGAAACAAAAGTAAATTCGTATGCTTAATATTTGAGTAGAAATGTTTTATCACATGATTAATATCAATGCAAATGTAAAACAAGTTTATGGAAGTTTTTAAAAGATAAAAATTTTTTAAAACAAGTTTTTATCAGATTTTCTGTTCCAGGCTTCAACCAAGTCGACTTGGTTTCTGATCAGTCGACTAGGTCAGAAGTCGGTCGACCGGACGGTCGACCGACCGACGTGCACAACCTGTGCACGTTTCTGCACAGGGAACGTCGACCGGATCGGTCGACCGGAGCAGTATATCTGCTCTCTGGTTTTCTGGGTCGACCGGACCGGTCGACCGCAGAGAGAGCTTTGCTCTCTGTTTTGTTTCGGTCGACCGGGCCGTCGACCGCTGTTGCCCAACGGTCATATTTCTGACCGTTGGCGGTCGACCGGACCGGTCGACCGGTGGCCTGTCAGACTGCCACATCAGCCTAACGGCTAGTTTTGTATATGGGCTATATAAACCCCATCTCTTTGGGGATTTTAGCCAAGTTTTCTAAGAGAAAAATTTTCAGTTTTCTGAAGTGTTTAAAAGAGTTTTCAAAAGTTTTAAGTGCAAAAACTTCTCATCTTTATTGTTTTAGGGTTTTTGGAAAATCAAAGAAAAATAGGTTTTTGGGATTTTTGCTTAGATCTTCAATTCTATCATATTGCAAGTATTTTCCCAAAGATTTTTCTTTGTTGCTTGTTTCTAAAAACACTTGTTTTCCCACACTTTGAGCTATCTTCTATCCTAAACTATTAGGATCTTTGTTTTGTGGAAAAAGAAAGAAAAAGAGAGTTTGTGGTTTTGAAACCACTTGTTGTAAACCCTCCTTCATTTTTGTATCCCTCTTCGATAGAGGTGATCGGAGTGGTATTGTTGTGAGCCCTTCGGTAGAGGTGGAGTTTGGTAGTGAGCCTCTTCGGTAGAGGTGTGTGGATTGGTTGTTGTATTGGCTACTGGCCTACCCCTCGGTTGTGAGGAGGTTGTTGTTGAGAGAGGAGTTCGGTACTCCTAGAGTTGTAAGAAATCCTCTTTGGTAGAGGTTCCCTCGGTGGGAGTTGAGATAGTGGAATCCTACACGGTGGTGTAGGCGGGGATGTAGAGCAAGGTGCTCGAACCTCGAAACAAATCTTGGTGTTTGCGTTTTGATCCATTGTCTCTCTAACTCTCTCTCTTATAATTGTGCAAAGCATCATACTCATCATCATATCATACTTGCTTGTGTTGAGCATTGATTCATTCATATCATATATTGCTTGTGTTGTGCCTTGCATCTCTTATTGCTATATCCTTTATTGCTTGGCTTGATTGTGATGCACATTGTTTGGATTGCTTGTGTGTGTGCCTAACTTATACTCATCCAACAAGAGCTTCACATAGCACCTCAACCCATTTAAAGGGGAATCAAGGGGAGTTAGTCCAGAGCCTCGCAAGGGGAATTCGGCTACACTTGTTGTATTGTATTAGTTTGTGCATAATTTGCATTAGCTTCCGCATTTAGCGCACTTAGTTTGCATTAAGTTTCTTAGATTAGCACTTACACCTATTCACCCCCCCTCTAGGTGTTTTTCAATTGGTATCAGAGCTAGTGCTCCTGATACTTAGGCTTAACATCCTAGGAGTGAGATCCTTTTGCTTGCTAATCTCATTTGTATTTGTTGTTTGCACATTCATATATAGTTTACCATGGACTTCATAACCCCTCCTAGCTTTGACCCTTCCAACATTGATGTTTGGAAGTATAGGATGTCCATGTACCTAAAGACCCTAGGTTTGCATGTCTTCCTTGCCGCCACCAAGAGATGTTATCTTGGTGATGGTAATCATATAGGGGCCAATGCACAAGCCCTAGAGGCCATTAGAAGCACTCTTCCTAAAGATTATCTCTTATGTGTTTCTAACTTTGATTCCGCCTTTGCAGTGTGGAACAAATTGACAACCACCACCACCTCGGAGCTTCAAGTTCAAATTCAAGAAGAAGAATCTAGTGGAGAATCCGATCCACAATGCTTCATGGTCCAAGGGAATGACTCCCTTGAGGTACATTCGGAATCCCACCTAGATAGTAATGATTGTGCTAGTCCTTCAAATGATTATGTTGATCCCCATGCCTTAAATGAAGACTATCTATTGTGTGTGAAAAGTTAATAGAAAAAATATAACGTGTTGAAAAAGAAAAGTCTAGATATTGAAAAGAAAATAAATGTTTGCATTCTAGACTTGATTGTGTTCTGCAAGAGAAAGTTGAGGCCTATAATGAAAGGGATTCATTGAGATCTCAATTGGAACTTGCTTTAAAAAGAAAATAATTTTTTAAGGTCTAAAAATGATTGTGAAACTCTTTTGAAGAAAAATGAAAATTTGTCTTCTAAAGTTGATTGTGTTTTAAAGGAGAATGTTGCTTTGAAAAACAAAATCATTTCTATTTCAAATGAGTTGAATGTTTGTTTAGATAAGAATATTGTTTTGCAAAATAAAATTGATGCACATGTTTGCCATGCTAGTGTAGCTTCTTCATCTAGTCTACCTAATGCATGTACCTCTTCTTCTAAAATTATTGATGATATTTGTATGTTAAAGATAGAGTAGATTGTTTGGGCTCCACTATGAGCCAATGTGCTAAGAACCATACACGCTTGGAATCCTTGGTTCGAAAGAAACAAGTTCCATCTTCTATGCATGCACACCCTCCACGGCATACACATGCTCCTCACGGACACCATCACACCATGTATGCTCATGTGTACACTTGTACACATTGTGGCCGAAAAGGCCATCTTGCTAAATTTTGTTATGATAGATTAAATTTTTCAAATTTAGCAAAGAAATTTGTTTGGGTTAGGGAAGGGACTAACCCCCATGGACCCAACAAGATGTGGGTACCAAAGACTACCCCTCCTATTATTTTGATGTAGGTGTGGGCTCTCACATGACGTGAGAGTGATGACACCTTGGAGTGGATGCGTTCCGTACTTAAAGGAAATCAAATTGGATGCATCATTTCAAGGGAAGGTTTGGTGGAGAGGACACCATGTTTTGGAGACAAGGAGAGTTGCTTCTTCGGTTTTGGTAACAATCCTTTACTCCCATTTATTGTTTACATGCTTTCCATTTCATTGCTTATAGCATGTTTTGATGTTTTATAGCATGTTTCATTGTCTATGGATTAGTATGTTCATTCCATGTTTATTAGATCCTTGACATACATGTATAGTATTTGAGACACACATGCTTATTTGATTCACATTTAGTGTTCTCACCGTTTGTTTAGCTATAATGTACATCATGAATCTATTGCATGTGAATTTACTAGTAATCAATGTTACATTTATTTTATATGCATTGAACTTCATGCTCATTTGTATTAACTATATGTACACGCATGAGCTAGTTTTGATGATTCGTTCATTTTACTCGTTATAACCTATTTGCATGTATATGTAGTTTAAAATTCAAATAAAAGAATTTTGATGAATTTTGTATGTGTTTCAGTTATGGTATTCGTGTTTGTTTTGATGCTCAATGACTTGATTACATGTTTTAAGTGTAGTTTTCATTAAGACTAGGAATTATACTTGTACATATAGTAGGCCACAAATAAATCTATGTATGTTTGGGCTTGATTGCATATTTGTACCCGTTAGATGTGCTAGTATAGTCTAGTTTTGATGATCCATACATTTTAGACTTGTATTCATATTTTTGGATTTATATGAGTTTTGATTTCATGTATATGTTTATTTTGCCAAAACATTAAGATATACATGTATACCTCTTGAGTCATTTGCCTTCCATGTAAATCTACTTATGGACTCAATTGTGTTTAGGGATATGTATGTATACTTCATGTTTGACAATTCAACATATACCTTGAAATGAAATTTGTTGTGATGAAAATTTAGTTTTCATGTTTCATGTATTTATGTTTAACTTCATGTATATGTCTATCTAGTTCAAACTAATCTTATACATATACATCTTTTTGAGCCACGTGCCGTCATGAATATACATTTAGTGGACTCGTTGAGTTTTGGATATGTATGTATATTTTAGCTTGTATTAGACATACATAGCCTTGAAGATTAAATAAGGAGTTTTATATGATTTTTCATGTTTTGATGGAATTATGTTTAAGGAATAATTGAGCTTAATGAAATATTTTTCATGATTATGATCTTCACATATTATTTGTACACTCATATCTATTGCTCATGTTTTGTTTCTCATGAGTTATGCTTTATTGGTTAGAGTGATGATTATCATGTGAATTCATTTTTGTTTTATTCCTTGCTTGAAGGATTTCGTGCTAGTTAACAAGTTTTCCATTTAACTAGTTGCGGTGTTCTTCATTCTGGTAGTGATTTTCAAACAAAACTACATTTTCAAATCTATCTTGAAAACCCCTACCATCCAAGGGCGGTAGGATGGGAGATCATGTTCATGTATGCCCTAAATTGAAAATCTTTAAAACTTGAATTATGATTGGGTGGTAGATAATATGATGTATACACTTGAACTTATTGTTATGTCATTGGTATCATTGAACTCTTTCAATTGGTATCATTTTGATCTCTTGTATACTCATATATGTTTTGTATGTATGTATGCTTTAAATTCCAAGTATATCAATTTCTATTGGTATCTACTTTTCATACATATATATGTTTGTGTTTATGCTAGTGCTGAGTTTCAATTTTGTTTAAATTGATTACTTTTAAATTGTTATCAAGACTATGCATGACTTTAGTTTGTATTTCATAAAGGGGGAGAAAATATGATTTTGTATTTCAATTGGTATTTTTACTCCCACACTTTATGATTAAAAGTTGTTTATATGTTTTAAAATGAACAATTCCTACAATTGGTATCAATGTTTCTATGTAAATCTTTTCAATTGGTAAAATTTTTACAATTGGTATCATATTTAAGAAATTCAAAATTTGTTTTGGTTTCAAGATTCATTTTAAGAATTCAAGACTTATCTTAATTACAATTGGTATTTCCAAAATTTTGTTTAAAGAAAATATTCAAAGTTTTGATTTGTATTGCTTATATGCAAGGAGAGCTTAACATCTCTTCATATAGATTCATGTTGAGTGTATTGTGTATTGAAGAGCATCACATCTCTTCTTTATGTGGTACACGTGTGTAGGGGGAGCTTCACATCTCCTCTTATTCATTACATAATGTGTGTTATGTGAATTAGGCTTAACTTCCCTCCTTCATGTAATGCATATGTGTAGGGAAGCTAACTTAGCGTCTTCTTCTTCATGAATGTATATAGCATATAACACTAAACTATCCTTGTTTATTTTCTTTTGGTATCAAGATGCTTCATTGACATATTTTCAATTGATATCATGTTTTTAAAGTCACCCCTTATTGACTTTGTTTTTTGTTTTAGACAAAAGGGGGAGCACATTGTCTTTTATTGTTTTGTTGACATAAAGGGGAAGAAAGATTTTTACCCCTCGTTTTATTTATGGTTTTGATTACCCCTTTGTTGATGATTGACAAAAAGGGGGAGAGTATTTGAGTTTTATATGCATGCTTATGTTTTATATGCATATATTATGTTTTAATCTCAAGAATATTAAGTTTAATTGATTTATAGAGTTTGCTTTGTAATTGGTATCTAGAGCTTATTTTGTTTTGAATATTCCATTTGATATCTAGAACCATTTATTGTTTATGCATATGCATGTTTCATGTTTAATATTAATTGCATATATTTATTGTTTATCCCTATGCATGAGTTAAGGGGAGCTTCCTTGAAGCTTATCTTTAATCCATGCATATATAACTCCATGATTTTGTCATCATCAAAAAGGGGGAGATTGTTGGCCCAATGGCCTTCCACTCTAGTTTTGATGATGATCAACACTCATGTAGTTATGTTTACTAATATTCTTGTGTTTCTAAGTTTCAGATCATTAACAGGATATTAGTTGGTGATTAGCTTCAACAAGATGATTAGAAGCTATTCATGATGATTCCGGTGCCAAAGCTTAAAGATCATACCTTTGCACTTGGAGAATCACGGAGTTTTGGAGCAAGTCTACTTGAAGATGGAAGATCGACAAGAAGACTTAGGTATCTAGTTTAGAGTTTGTGTTTAGATCCATATTTGTAAAGCTTAGTTTAGTTGATATGCTCAAGTGCACAAACACACACACGTTTTATGATTTGATATTTGGTTTTTATGAATAGTTGATCAAAACAAATTTACATATGTTATATGTATAGTAGATGTTTTCTATTTATACATACATGCTTTAACTTGGTAACAAACTTATTTTGATATCCCTATTCATGTTCTTGAAAATCAAGTTTTGAGAAAATACAAGTGTTAATTCTTGATTTTTTTTTTTAAAAGAAACAAAAGTAAATTTCATATGCTTGATATTTGAGTAGAAATGTTTTATCACATGATTAATATCAATGCAATATGTAAACAAGTTTTATGGAAGTTTTGTAAAAGATAAAAATATTTTTAAACAAGTTTTTTATCAGATTTTCTGTTCCAGGCTTCAACCAAGTCGACTTGGTCTCTGATCAGTCGACTAGGTCAGAAGTCGGTCGACCGGACGGTCGACCGACGACGTGCACAAACCTGTGCACGTTTCTGGCACAGGGAACGGTCGACCGGACCGGTCGACCGCAGAAGAGAGCTTTGCTCTCTGTTTTGTTTCGGTCGACCGGGCCGGTTGACCGCTGTTGCCCAACGGTCATATTTCTGACCGTTGGCGGTCGACCGGACCGGTCGACCGGTGGCCTGTCAGACTGCCACATCAGCCTAACGGCTAGTTTTGTATATGGGCTATATAAACCCCATCTCTTTGGGGATTTTAGCCAAGTTTTCTAAGAGAAAAATTTTTAGTTTTCTGAAGTGTTTAAAGAGTTTTCAAAAGAGTTTTAAGTGCAAAAACTTCTCATCTTTATTGTTTTAGGGTTTTTGGAAATCAAAGAAAAAAGGTTTTTGGGATTTTTGCTTAGATCTTCAATTCTATCATATTGCAAGTATTTTCCCAAAGAGTTTTCTTGTTGCTTGTTTCCAAAAACACTTGTTTTTCACACTTGAGCTATCTTCTATCCTAAACTATTAGGATCTTTGTTTTGTGGAAAAGAAAGAAAAAGAGAGTTTGTGGTTTTGGAACCACTTGTTGTAAACCCTCCTTCATTAGTTGTATCCCTCTTCGGTAGAGGTGATCGGAGTGGTATTGTTTGTGAGCCTCTTCGGTAGAGGTGGAGTTTGGTAGTGAGCCTCTTCGGTAGAGGTGTGTGGATTGGTTGTTGTATTGGCTACGGGCCTACCCCTCGGTTGTGAGGAGGTTGTTGTTGAGAGAGGAGTTCGGTACTCCTAGAGTTGTAAGAAATCCTCTTTGGTAGAGGTTCCCTCGGTGGGAGTTGAGATAGTGGAAATCCTACACGGTGGTGTAGGCGGGGATGTAGAGCAAGGTGCTCGAACCTCGAAACAAATCTTGGTGTTTGCGTTTTGATCCATTGTCTCTCTAACTATCTCTCTTATAATTGTGCAAAGCATCATACTCATCATCATATCATACTTGCTTGTGTTGAGCATTGATTCATTCATATCATATATTGCTTGTGTTGTGCCTTGCATCTCTTATTGCTATATCCTTTATTGCTTGGCTTGATTGTGAGTGCACATTGTTTGGATTGCTTGTGTGTGTGTGCCTAACTTATACTCATCCAACAAGAGCTTCACATAGCACCTCAACCCATTTAAAGGGGAATCAAGGGAGTTAGTCCAGAGCCTCGCAAGGGGAATTCGGCTACACTTGTTGTATTGTATTAGTTTGTGCATAATTTGCATTAGCTTCCGCATTTAGCGCACTTGTTTGCATTAAGTTTCTTAGATTAGCACTTACACCTATTCACCCCCCCCTAGGTGTTTTTCAATTAGTGCCTTCGTGTGTTACCTGAAGAGTATGTCATATTTGATGTGCAGAAGTTGCTGTTGAAACACGGTTGAACTCTTCTTTAGTTAGGGCAAATTAGAGCATTCATCGCTTTGGCGTCAAGGTTCGCGTTCTTCTTTTGATCTTCACTCCAAGCGTTGTAGTTGGTTGTGGGCTTGGTGTACGTTGCTTCTACGATGTTCCAAAGGTCGTAGTTGAGCGATTGCAAGTATATCTTCATTCTACACTTCCAGTAGTTGTAGTTGTTTTCGTCAAATAGCGGTAGACGCTGTGTAGAATGTCCTTCTTTGAATTGGGATGATGAGAACTCCGTTGCCATCCTTGTTGTTGACGAGGTATGCAGGGTTCTGATACCAAATGTAGAATCTTGCTCTGATACCAAATGTAGGATCAGAGTATACGCTGGTTCAGGGTATGAAATGTGAGGCCGGCTCTGATACCAAATGTTGGTCCCCGAGATATTGATAAATGCGGACTATCTCTGTTGGCAACAATGATCTAAAATACACAAGTCAACATAACACTAGACAAGAAGGATTAATCGTTAATCAAAGTAGTAACTTGCAAAAAGGAAATCAAATCTCAGAAAATGCACAACGCAAACAAGAGAGATTTATCCTGGTTCGGTCCTTGTGACCTACATCCAGTCCCCAAGCCACCCGCTTGAGATTTTCTTTTAACCTTGATTTTGCAACCCAAAATCAATACACCATGTACACCACTTTACAAATCCCCTTTGGCCAAATGTGTACACCTTTTCTTCCACCAAGAGAACACCTTCTCTTCCACCAAGAGAATACCTTCACCTTGTACAACTGCCTCTACAACAAAGAAGCCTCCTGTGTACAATGATTTGCTTTGAGAATTACAATACTTTTCCTATAGCCTTGGTACTGAATGTGTATGTGGACAAGGTTCAGTATAGGAAACAAGAACTTCACAGAACTTCACAATAGGAATGTCTTTTGGTGAAGAACAGAAGTTTGGAAAAATAGTTTTCAGGTTTGCAGATTTTGGCTTGGAAAACTAATAAAATCTCTTAGTTTTTGGCCTTTGGACTAACTACCCCTTATATAGCTGAAGACTAGGGTAAGTTAGGGTAGTTATAGGTGCAATTCAAATAAAAGAAACGTTGAAAAACATTGCACAAAAGACCAACAGTCAGAAACTGTCCAACAGTCAGAACTGCCTATTAGTCGACTTGGGTTCTGAGTTAGTCGACTAGATTAGGCAAAATTTCCACTATTAGTCGACTAGGTTTAGCTATTAGTCGACTTGGTCAAGTGTCGGTTGACAGACAGGTTTCTGGATAACTACTTCAAGTCGACTGCAACTGTTTATAAGTCGACTGGATCAACTGTTAGTCGACTTGGTGACATGGGTTAGTCGACTAGAAAATGTATTAGTCGACTATAGTTGACTGTTTGGTCGACTAATACACAAACAGAGAGTTAGTCTGTTTCAGGACACAGGATTAGTCGACTTGGGTTCTGGGTTAGTCGACTACATCAAGGATTAGTCGACTTATAATAGACATCAAGTCGACTAATGGACCAATGAAGTGTGTGTTTGTGTCAAGGCTTTTACATGCTATTTCATCTTTACAAACCACACTCTATCAACTCTCCTTGGCACATCTTGATCATGTAGGACTCTTGATTCGTCATGTGTTAGAGTTCCAAATGAATTTGATCTTCACAAACATCTTCATCGAAATAAGTTCCAACATAAACCATATGTAGTTATGTTGTTAACAAGTTTGTTTAATAAAGTTTCAGCTAAAACCATTTGTTGCATTTCGGCTCCATCACAAGACGCACACATTTGGAAGCCAAGAAAATTTAGATCCCAGAACCTAAGCACACTAGAAGAGCTCAAGGATCAAGTGATATACAGAAGACTCTTTCAAGATTTGTATTTTTACTTTTTCTATCTTAGATAGAATTTATAGTCGTTTGTTAAAACCAAGATGATAGAGGTTTATAACTTTTAGGATTGACACACACATACACACATTTCATACAGAATTGTGTTTTCAAATAAAAGTTTACAACTATGCTTCTTACCATTGTCCTTATCGAGTTTCAGAAAAACAAGTTTTGGAAAAACTTGGTTTTTGTTTAGAAAAGAATTTTGTCAAATATAGTTCTATTTTATTTGGTGTTGATCCATGATCACACATTAGTTTTTCAAGTCCCTAGAACTCTATTTTGTATTTATATATCAAAAGAAATTTCATTGAAAAAAGTTTGGTTTTGAAAAAATATCCAGATTAAGATTTTGGCCCTTTTCCGGTCGACCGGGCGGTCGACCGTCGGCAGAGCAAACTGTTCTGTCGGTCGACCGGGAAGTTGATCGATATGCACCAAAGTGCAAGCGTGCACTTCAGTCGACCTAGCGGTCGACCGTCTGCAAGAGCATTGCTCTCTGTTGGGTCCGGTCGACCGCTCGGTCGACTGATAGAGAGTTTTCACTCTCTGGTTGGGAACTACGGTCGATCGGACGGTCGACCGCTTTTCCCAATGTCAGAAATTCGACCGTTGGCTCCAAACGGCTAGTTTCAAATTTGTCGTTTTCTTGGTCTTGACCAAACGGCTCTATTGTGTTTTCTAGCTTTATTTTCATCCCCTATAAATAGTGGGAGTATGAAATAACTCAACAACAAGATTTCTAAGTTTTAGATCAAAGTTTTACAAGTTTTAGTCTCTTTACAAAAGATTTCTCTTTGAGCCAAAGATTTTCAAAGTTTTTGTTTTTAGCTTGAGCCCTTCCTCTATATCGCTACTAGTTTTTTTCACTACACAATCCCAAAGAGTTTCACTTCCTCTTCTTGGTTATAGGGTTGTGCTTGTGAGCTATTTTGTAGTTAAGAGTTGATCACCAATTTTCTTCGATTAAGAAGTTGCAGAGGTTACGGCCTCAAGCGAGCTAGTGAGCTCCAAGTTGGTGTTGTGGTACCGTGAGAGAGGACAAGTGTGTCCGAAAAGTTCTAATGAGAACTTGTAACCGGTTGACGATCCAGTGGGATCGGGTATAGTGAAAATCCTTTATAGTGTTGACGGCCGGAAGGTAAAGCAGTGGCTCGAAGCTCAAAACATATATTTGTGTTTGCGATTGCTTACTCTCTCTTTACTTGCACTCTATTTTGCTTACTCTTTTTTCAACTTTATTTAATTATATTTGCTAATTGCTAGGTTGCTAGCAAGATACTTTTAATTCCGCATTATTTGTCATTTAGTATAGGCATCACCTATTCACCCCCTCTAGGTGATTTTTACTCTCAAATTCCCTACCAAAGGATTCAAAAATAAAGGAAGAAGAAGAGATTAAAGGCACTTTACGGAACTCTCGCCAGCCTGAAATTATCCGCCATAATAAACTCAACTCACTGCTACAACAGTGTACTGATTCTCCTCCAAGAAGACCAAAAACCCAAACTCGATCCTTCACGAGTTCTTTAAACTCTCGCTTTTGCTACTGACTCAAAGAAAAATCTCGCACGAAGCACTCTTTTTTCTTTCCTTTTTTTTCAGATTTTCTCTCAACTTTTTTGGCTGTGATTATTTGGCTATACCAATGAGGTCTTTTATAAAAAATTAAGTCTCCAAATTCTTTTTAGATTATTTCTCCAAATCACAATCGAGCTCTGAGTCCGAATCGTTTTGCGCTTCCACTTCTTTCCGTGCTCTCTTTTCAAATCATGATTGAATCAGGATTTTTTTTCTGTACTCCAATCTGTGTCTCACAAGAATTTTACTCTATAATGGAGTGGGATCCAGCTCCAACAAAAGTCAATCATGCAGTTTTTCTCATTTCGATTAGAATTCATCATGTTGATATTCATACTTTATGATGATTACATATCAAATCATATGCATATCTTAAGATTTGATCATACATCAAATGAATACAAAATATTCTTGAAATATTGTTAATCTTATATCCACTTGATGTGCAGTTAAATCTATGATATTGCATATACTTTTTTTTTTTTTTTTTTTTTGGGTATAAGAGAGCATAAATAATAATATGGTATAGTCCTGTCAAAATCAAATAGAAGAATAAAGTTGACTTTTTTTTTTATTATCACAGCGTTTTCTCCGGTCTCACCTGACGCTCATTATTTTATTTTTAAAAAATATGTAATCTTTTTTTTATTAATTTTAGATGATATTATTTTTTCATTAGACTGACATATGATCTAAATTATTTTTTATTTAAAATTCGTGCTCTGCGTCTTTCAAAGTTTGTGACCTGATTAGATGTGAGCGGAGCCACGCTGCTCCCTTTGTCCCCTGAAGCATCTACCTTTGTTCGACGTGTGCCGCGGCACGTGCAATAATAAAAATTAGTTATTGGCACACTTCCTTTCCCTTTTGATGTTGGACTCAAGCAGGCATTATTTTCTTTCTGGCTGCAGTGGTTGCCATTGCTCGGAAGCTAGCAACTAACAAAGTGGAGCAAGGCTCAATTTTTAGGGATTCTGTTCTTGTTGTTATGTTCATGTAGCTTCCATGTAGTTTTGTACTTCTTACTATTTATGCATCTTTCTCTGTTTGTGGAGAGCTTATTATGTTTGTATTTTTGTGTATAATGTAAACGCTTAATACATGTACACTACTATTTTAACTTTTTTCTTTGCTGCTGCAACTTTTTAATGAAACATGGAGGCTCGGGAAAAAAAGTGAAACGGTCCCAGTTTAATAAATCCTCAATTTGCATAACATACTCTTAATAAAACCGATTAATCAATTCATTTCCTTATTTCTTAAAATTTCAGCAGCACCTCCTCTGTAATTACTGGTCGGATATAATATCCAATACAGCTATAATATGTTTCGGCTAACATCAGCCTACTTATTCTCATTCCAACCGTATAACTTTATTCAAATCATCCACACAACCATGAAAATTTTTCGGCTTGACATCGCCTACTTATGGAGAAACAAAATAACATAAACTCTTGAGTTTCTATCTCTGCATTCATAGGCTTTCAGAATTCATAACTTCCAACTAATCATGGGCATTATATAGATAATACACTCCTTATTGTTACAACTCAATAACAATAACTCAAATGTCAACTTGAAATGAAACTACCATAAGGTTCTCCACATATGTATATACAAGATTAATCATGCCTCCCATGACCCACATATATATATATATATATATATATATATATATATATATATATATATATATATATATATATATATATCGTCCACAAACACAAATGTCCCAAAATACAAGAGATGGATCGATTCAGAACGAACCCTGCGCAGCATAGCCCTGACCCCTGCCTCCAAGCACCTGCAATATATCAGTCTGTGGGAGGGTGAGCTCGACAGCTCAGTGAGTGAGGTAGGAATAATCAAGAAAAGATAATATCTCAATGAGAGTATGAATATTTACGTAATAACAGAAATCTGAAATAGTAAGAAGACAGGAATCGGAGGCATCCGATAGTTTAATAATCAAGACCCCAGTCTCTAAAACTTCTGAGGACGATCATACTCTTATGATCGTACGCCCCTATTGCTTTCTTGGATTTTCATCTTTATGTGTGATAAGGTCTATGAGTTACATAAATACACTCTCTCGTCTTATGTGAACATAGTGTGTATTACTCACGTGCCTTGTATTCCATGCAATAATACACCAACCCCAAGAGTTATGCCCTAAACTTAGTTTATGCATTCAATAACACTTACGTCACAAGCCATAATTATATAACATATAATCATATCATATTTCTCATAATACAATAACGCATCACACTTCAAGTAATGCACGGATTCACATGCACACTTACACCCAATATATGGTATTCATTTCAATCAGCTGAACTTGTATTCTGATGGTTTCATGTCATATACGATGACACAACCCTCATACCCCCAGTGTCACATACACACACATACACATTTGTATCACACATAACCATTCATTTTCAATCATTTGTAAGGATGCAATTAATGTATATCATAGCACCGTCTTCGCACTCCGCCCGTGCCATACGGGTCCCTTCCTCCCAATATGATATATATAGCATGTATATACAACAATAACACCGTCTTCCCCCTCCTACCGTTTCTCGCACGGCCCCTTCCTCCAATATATATATATATATAAATATATATATATATATGTATTTGTCAAATCCCTGCCTTCCCCCCTCCTACCGGCTCCCGCCCGGCCCCTTCCTCCTCTTATATAATGCATCATGCAAACTTAAGTTATAATATTCATACAAGCAATATAAAACTAGCTTACATGTCATGTCCGAAATGATGTGCAACAATAAGAAAGAAGACATGTGCTTGGGGTTTACCCAATATCATAGTAACAACACAATAACCAACGCATCCAGTTTCATAAGATTCATATATCATGCACATCAATTCCTTTATAAAAGCAATCAAACTCACAATTAATGGTATCGGTTAGATTGCATCATTACCGGAATATTCACACCAATTTGGTTAATCAAAACATGCCACCCAATTACACTATGTACATAAGTCGAGTGATATACACCCATCATATTCATATCAATCATAATGATTTCTATTCAGTGAGACACATGCCAATGCCCTTATACACCATGTTTCAAATTTCTATATTAAATGCAACACTTATTACACAAGATTGTGTTCAGTTCTAAACTTGCCTTACTATCCCTTTTATTCTTATAACCTGGTATATATGTGTGGATATCTACTATGGGTGCCTTCTGTGTGATGCTCAAAAGTATTTGAGTAGAGGAACAACCATGTTCACATGGTTTACACCCGCATAACGACCAGATAGTACATATGTATATATATATCACATACCCATATTTCTCACTTTCAAATCTTCATATACGAGATTTCAAAACATTCATTATTACGCCCATAGAGTTGATCATCGTCTCAGATAATTGGTTTACCCCCTTTAACTAGAATAATGTGAACGCCAAAATTACTCTTTAATCCCCGACGTAAATCAAGACATTATACTCAAAGAAAAGGAATTCAATAAGAATTTGGGAAGATATGACACATACGATTAAAAGTGTTTATTTCAAGTACCTCTTAAGTTTGGTTGCCTTATGGGGCACATACAATCTGTATGCAAGAGTATTACTTGCACAACCATCCTGGCTAAATGGATGGGTAATTTGAGACCCTTTTGGATTCCTTCCAGTACTGATCTTGATACTGACAAATCCCATCACCCTGACTTTCCAATCTTTAATATTACAATAAGAAAATCTTTCCTTACACTTAGCATTCATGCTCGCTCATCTATTAGTCTATTGTCCATACAATTTAGTGCTGGCCGTTAACCTGACCATTTATCAGTGAATTACAATTGATCGGTCTACCATCCTTACCATTAACTTTCGGCGCTTCAGAATTTCTACTGACTATGTGCCAAAAATACTCTATTCACAGTCCAGTTACAAGGCCACCGAAGAATCATGTGTTAGGATTAAATATATCTTTTAGAGTCCATAACACAATAATTCCTTATTTCCGGTAAAATTAACGAAACCTGAGTCTAAGGATAAACACCAGCACACTGAGTGTACATGCAACCTCGTTATGAAACATTAATTTAAAGGGAGTCAGCATTTGAATAAATAAGTATGACAGACCTGTGTTCATAACATGTGTTACTGAAGAACAGTGTTTAGTTCTAACTCAGCTCAACATGCCTACATATAAATTCCAATAGCTTTCCATAGATCTCATCTAAATATGTTTCCTTGAATCTGACCTCCCTAACAATCGAAGATGATTTATCGTAACTTCTACTTTTGATATTAAAATGAGACACGAGGATTTCCATTAACCTTTAGATTTACTGATCTTTCTAGCAATATATTATATGACCCACTTAAGTCGCACGAAAAGCTGAAATAAACAGAAAATCATATAGACATCTAAAATTCTGCAACTTTGCACTTTCGATAAGTTATCATATTCCAGTGATAATTTCCAGCACAGACATTTGATTAGGACACCGTAAGCGCGGTTGGAAAGTAGACTCGATTAGCTTTCCAACGGTATATTACATGACCTATTCCTTATTAAATATCCTTACGAAAGAAACCCCGAGATTCTGGTTTCAAATCTGGACAGACTTAAACAGATTAGTATTATTATTACCAAGTGCTTTGAACTACACATTTTCTCAACTTTTCCTCTTATTTCCTCATCTCAATTAAATCATGAGGAAGGCATGAACTTAGGTATTTAGATTTTGATCACGAGAAAATTTTTATAAGAGCATTCATAGTTCAATCACTACATGATTGATCACAAACCCTTTAAAGTCACCTCAAATTTCATAGTTTAACCTATATCGTAAAATTTTCTTTATATCTCACTAACATGACCAGGATTAAATTTTGATTTGCTTTTGAGGTTACCACGTAAGAATGACAAGATGCTCAACCATCCCAAGTGTAAGGAACTTCAAGAAGCTCAATATACACCAATAGTTAGGAGAGATATTTAACTTGATCTCCTCAAATTACAACGATCCCCAGATTTATGATACAAATTTGACTTTTAAGATTTATCTTATCTTCTAATAATACTTGGATCGATACACGAACTTTTACTCTAATGATATTCAAATTTTCGGCTTAACCTTGCCTATTTAAAGGTAACCAATACCAACCCTATATTTCACAAGACATAATCATATACATATCACAAGAGAGTATGTTTCTTGATAAACATACGTTAATCACAAGAAAAGTTCTACTTTAAAAATAAGAATTAGCAACTACACAATTTCCCAACTAGCAAGTTATTCCAAAATCATAAGAAAAGTTCTACTTTAAAATAAGAATTAACAACACCTAGCAAGTTCATCATACCTTAGTCCGATGATTCTATGAAGCATTTTATTTCAATTTACGGAAGAACATAATCGCCCAAACATTAGTCCCACAACTCTCAATGAGAGCTTCATCACCATTAATCTTAACATATAAGGTTAAGAATTCTAGGGTTAAGACTTACACCAAACCTGAAAATGTATAAACCCCATTTCTACATTACATATTTTATCATGCAACCCCCTCACCCACAAATTTTATATAATGGGATTAACTCAATATATCTCAAGATCTAATTTTTATTACTACATACTTTAGGAAATCATAAATTTTCAAGGGATAATAGCATGAATAGCTCAAAGGAAGGATTTTCATTCAACCAATAGATCAAACTTAGGGATTTCTAAAAGATGAAATTGAGAAAAGAAGAGGGGAAAACCCACTCACCATGAATTTCGACCTTCCGGTCGCCCTAGCCGGCTGCCGCCGCCGCCCTGGCCGGTTGCCGCCGCCGCCACGGCCGCCCTGGCCGCGGCCTGGCCGCCCTGGCCGCGGCCTGGCTGCCTGCCGCACCTGCGCGCGCGCGCAGCCCGCGCCGCCCGCGCGCCGCCCAGCCTTGCCGACGGAGAGGGAGAAGTTGGGGAAAAATTTGTGAGGGTTTCTCTCAGATGGGGTTGGAAAAACCAAAACAGAATAGAGAAGAGGGTGATAATTATTCCCCTCCCTTCTTACATATAAACCCCTATTTACAAAAGTATTTACTCTTGTATAACTCCTCTATAGCTTAACAATTAGCCACCTCATTCACCCATTTCCCAAGCACTCTCCCACTTTGCCACTTCACTCATCCTACTCTTATTTTATTCATGAATTTATAGATAAGTATTAGATATATCAACATTTGCATACATTCACTCATTTTGTAAATACACATGAATGTATCCAATCATCCACATCCTTGAATCTATACATGTATTTCAAATTTCATTATTATTATTATTATTTTAAATTCATTTCACTTCCAAATTTCCTCTAAATTTCCCAAAATTTAATTAAAATTCATTACACACACCATTAACATAATAATTCAAGATTTATATTTTTAAATCGGCGTTTAAAAATTCGGGGTGTTACATTCTACCCCCCTTACAAAAGTTTCGTCCTCGAAACTTGCTACCTGAAGTGAGTAAGCATAAAACTTTGCATTTCTCTTACATATCACAAAATCTTTCTTTGATGCAATATCTTTCTCAATCATTCTTCTCAAGATTTATTATTTCTTGATCAATTCTATACCATGTCCTTACGATCCAGATTAATCTTGACTCACTTGATATTTTTATCATTCCCTTACTCCAGTGTCTCATACCACTGGCAGCTCATACTGAGGGCCCACACCCTAGCAGAGCACATCCGAATTATGGCATGTGGGTACCATAATCCGAACATAAGGCAGTGATCAAATATCTCGTGGTTCGGGATTAATTATACACGTAAGAACTCCTACCCCCCTTTAACCAATCATATCAAACAACATTTTCACGTACATGCATAACACAGCCACGCATATTAATCATACAATTCCAATCCTCTTTCTATCATATCTATTCTAAATCTATCCTTATTCTATATCCTGGGCTCTGATACCAACTGAAACGGTCCCAGTTTAATAAATCCTCAATTTGCATAACATACTCTTAATAAAACTGATTAATCAATTCATTTCCTTATTTCTTAAAAATTTCAGCAGCACCTCCTCTGTAATTACTGGTCGGATATAATATCCAATACAGCTATAATATGTTTCGGCTAACATCAGCCTACTTATTCTCATTCCAACCGTATAACTTTATTCAAAATCATCCACACAACCATGAAAATTTTTCGGCTTGACATCGCCTACTTATGGAGAAACAAAATAACATAAACTCTAGAGTTTCTATCTCTGCATTCATAGGCTTTCAGAATTCATAACTTCCAACTAATCATGGGCATTATATAGATAATACACTCCTTATTGTTACAACTCAATAACAATAACTCAAATGTCAACTTGAAATGAAACTACCATAAGGTTCTCCACATATGTATATACAAGATTAATCATGCCTCCCATGACCCACATATATATATATATCGTCCACAAATACAAATGTCCCAAAATACAAGAGATGGATCGATTCAGAACGAACCCTGCGCAGCATAGCCCTGACCCCTGCCTCCAAGCAACCTGCAATATATCAGTCTGTGGGAGGGTGAGCTCGACAGCTCAGTGAGTGAGGTAGGAATAATCAAGAAAAGATAATATCTCAATGAGAGTATGAATATTTACGTAATAACAGAAATCTGAAATAGTAAGAAGACAGGAATCGGAGGCATCCGATAGTTTAATAATCAAGACCCCAGTCTCTAAAACTTCTGAGGACGATCAGACTCTTATGATCGTACGCCCCTATTGCTTTCTTGGATTTTCATCTTTATGTGTGATAAGGTCTATGAGTTACATAAATACACTCTCTCGTCTAATGTGAACATAGTGTGTATTACTCACGTGCCTTGTATTCCATGCAATAATACACCAACCCCAAGAGTTATGCCCTAAACTTAGTTTATGCATTCAATAACACTTACGTCACAAGCCATAATTATATAACATATAATCATATCATATTTCTCATAATACAATAACGCATCACACTTCAAGTAATGCACGGATTCACATGCACACTTACACCCAATATATGGTATTCATTTCAATCAGCTGAACTTGTATTCTGATGGTTTCATATCATATACGATGACACAACCCTCATACCCCCAGTGTCACATACACACACATACACATTTGTATCACACATAACCATTCATTTTCAATCATTTGTAAGGATGCAATTAAATGTATATCATAGCACCGTCTTCGCACTCCGCCCGTGCCATACGGGTCCCTTCCTCCCAATATGATATATATAGCATGTATATACAACAATAACACCGTCTTCCCCCTCCTACCGGTTCTCGCACGGCCCCTTCCTCCAATATATATATATATATATATATATATGTATTTGTCAAATCCCCGTCTTACCCCCTCCTACCGGCTCCCGCCCGGCCCCTTCCTCCTCTTATATAATGCATCATGCAAACTTAAGTTATAATATTCATACAAGCAATATAAAACTAGCTTACATGTCATGCCCGAAATGATGTGCAACAATAAGAAAGAAGACATGTGCTTGGGGTTTACCCAATATCATAGTAACAACACAATAACCAACGCATCCAGTTTCATAAGATTCATATATCATGCACATTAATTCCTTTATAAAAGCAATCAAACTCACAATTAATGGTTATCGGTTAGATTGCATCATTACCGGAATATTCGCACCAATTTGGTTAATCAAAACATGCCACCCAATTACACTATATACATAAGTCGAGTGATATACACCCATCATATTCATATCAATCATAATGATTTCTATTCAGTGAGACACATGCCAATGCCCTTGTACACCATGTTTCAAATTTCTATATTAAATGCAACACTTATTACACAAGATTGTGTTCAGTTCTAAGCTTGCCTTACTATCCCTTTTATTCTTGTAACCTGATATATATGTGTGGATATCTACTATGGGTGCCTTCTGTGTGATGCTCAAAAGTATTTGAGTAGAGGAACAACCATGTTCACATGGTTTACACCCGCATAACGACCAGATAGTACATATGTATATATATATCACATACCCATATTTCTCACTTTCAAATCTTCATATACGAGATTTCAAAACATTCATTATTACGCCCATAGAGTTGATCATCGTCTCAGATAATTGGTTTACCCCCTTTAACTAGAATAATGTGAACGCCAAAATTACTCTTTAATCCCCGACGTAAATCAAGACATTATACTCAAAGAAAAAGGAATTCAATAAGAATTTGGGAAGATATGACACATACGATTAAAAGTGTTTATTTCAAGTACCTCTTAAGTTTGGTTGCCTTATGGGGCACATACAATCTGTATGCAAGAGTATTACTTGCACAACCATCCTGGCTAAATGGATGGGTAATTGAGACCCTTTTGGATTCCTGTCAGTACTGATCTTGATACTGACAAATCCCATCACCCTGACTTCCCAATCTTTAATATTACAATAAGAATATCTTTCCTTACACTTAGCATTCATGCTCGCTCATCTATTAGTCTATTGTCCATACAATTTAGTGGTGGCCGTTAACCTGACCATTTATCAGTGAATTACAATTGATCGGTCTATCATCCTTACCATTAACTTTCGGCGCTTCAGAAATTTCTACTGACTATGTGCCAATAAATACTCTATTCAAAGTCCAGTTACTAGGCCACCGAAGAATCATGTGTTAGGATTAAATATATCTTTTGGAGTCCATAACACAATAATTCCTTATTTCCGGTAAAATTAACGAAACCTGAGTCTAAGGATAAACACCAGCACACTGAGTGTACATGCAACCTCGTTATGAAACATTAATTTAAAGGGAGTCAGCATTTGAATAAATAAGTATGACAGACCTGTGTTCATAACATGTGTTACTGAAGAACAGTGTTTAGTTCTAACTCAGCTCAACATGCCTACATATAAATTCCAATAGCTTTCCATAGATCTCATCTAAATATGTTTCCTCGAATCTGACCTCCCTAACAATCGAAGATGATTTTATCGTAACTTCTACTTTTGATATTAAAATGAGACACGAGGATTTCCATTAACCTTTAGATTTACTGATCTTTCTAGCAATATATTATATGACCCACTTAAGTCGCACGAAAAGCTGAAATAAACAGAAAATCATATAGACATCTAAAATTCTGCAACTTTGTACTTTCGACAAGTTATCATATTTCAGTGATAATTTCCAGCACAGACATTTGATTAGGACACCGTAAGCGCGGTTGGAAAGTAGACTCGATTAGCTTTCCAACGGTATATTACATGACCTATTCCTTATTAAATATCCTTACGAAAGAAACCCCGAGATTCTGGTTTCAAATCTGGACAGACTTAAACAGATTAGTATTATTATTACCAAGTGCTTTGAACTACACATTTTCTCAACTTTTCCTCTTATTTCCTCATCTCAATTAAATCATGAGGAAGGCATGAACTTAGGTATTTAGATTTTGATCACGAGAAAATTTTTATAAGAGCATTCATAGTTCAATCACTACATGATTGATCACAAACCCCTTTAAAGTCACCTCAAATTTCATAGTTTAACCTATATCGTAAAATTTTCTTTATATCTCACTAACATGACCAGGATTAAATTTTGATTTGCTTTTGAGGTTACCACGTAAGAATGACAAGATGCTCAACCATCCCAAGTGTAAGGAACTTCAAGAAGCTCAATATACACCAATGGTTAGGAGAGATCTTAACTTGATCTCCTCAAATTACAACGATCCCCGGATTTATGATACAAATTTGACTTTTAAGATTTATCTTATCTTCTAATAATACTTGGATCGATACACGAACTTTTACTCTAATGATATTCAAATTTTCGGCTTAACCTTGCCTATTTAAAGGTAACCAATACCATCCCTATATTTCACAAGACATAATCATATACATATCACAAGAGAGTATGTTTCTTGATAAACATACGTTAATCACAAGAAAAGTTCTACTTTAAAAATAAGAATTAGCAACTACACAATTTCCCAACTAGCAAGTTATTCCAAAATCATCAGAAAAGTTCTACTTTAAAATAAGAATTAACAACACCTAGCAAGTTCATCATACCTTAGTCCGATGATTCTATGAAGCATTTTATTTCAATTTACGGAAGAACATAATCGCCCAAACATTAGTCCCACAATTCTCAATGAGAGCTTCATCACCATTAATCTTAACATATAAGGTTAAGAATTCTAGGGTTAAGACTTACACCAAACCTGAAAATGTATAAACCCCATTTCTACATTACATATTTTATCATGCAACCCCCTCACCCACAAATTTTATATAATGGGATTAACTCAATATATCTCAAGATCTAATTTTTATTACTACATACTTTAGGAAATCATAAATTTTCAAGGGATAATAGCATGAATAGCTCAAAGGAAGGATTTTCATTCAACCAATAGATCAAACTTAGGGATTTCCAAAAGATGAAATAGAGAAAAGAAGAGGGGAAAACCCACTCACCACGAATTTCGACCTTCCGGTCGCCCTAGCCGGCTGCCGCCGCCGCCACGGCCGCCCTGGCCGCGGCCTGGCTGCCTGCCGCACCTGCGCGCGCTGCGCGCGCGCGCAGCCCGCGCCGCCCGCGCGCGCGCGCGCCAGCCTTGCCGACGGAGAGGGAGAAGTTGGGGAAAAATTTGTGAGGGTTTCTCTCAGATGGGGTTGGAAAAACCAAAACAGAATAGAGAAGAGGGTGATAATTATTCCCCTCCCTTCTTACATATAAACCCCTATTTACAAAAGTATTTACTCTTGTATAACTCCTCTATAGCTTAACAATTAGCCACCTCATTCACCCATTTCCCAAGCACTCTCCCACTTTGCCACTTCACTCATCCTACTCTTATTTTATTCATGAATTTATAGATAAGTATTAGATATATCAACATTTGCATACATTCACTCATTTTGTAAATACACATGAATGTATCCAATCATCCACATCCTTGAATCTATACATGTATTTCAAATTTCATTATTATTATTATTATTTTAAATTCATTTCACTTCCAAATTTCCTCTAAATTTCCCAAAATTTAATTAAAATTCATTACACACACCATTAACATAATAATTCAAGATTTATATTTTTAAATCGGCGTTTAAAAATTCGGGGTGTTACATTCTACCCCCCTTACAAAAGTTTCGTCCTCGAAACTTGCTACCTGAAGTGAGTAAGCATAAAACTTTGCATTTCTCTTACATATCACAAAATCTTTCTTTGATGCAATATCTTTCTCAATCATTCTTCTCAAGATTTATTATTTCTTGATCAATTCTATACCATGTCCTTACGATCCAGATTAATCTTGACTCACTTGATATTTTTATCATTCCCTTACTCCAGTGTCCCATACCACTGGCAGCTCATACTGAGGGCCCACACCCTAGCAGAGCACATCCGAATTATGGCATGTGGGTACCATAATCCGAACATAAGGCAGTGATCAAATATCTCGTGGTTCGGGATTAATTATACACGTAAGAACTCCTACCCCCCTTTAACCAATCATATCAAACAACATTTTCACGTACATGCATAACACAGCCACGCATATTAATCATACAATTCCAATCCTCTTTCTATCATATCTATTCTAAATCTATCCTTATTCTATATCCTGGGCTCTGATACCAACTGAAACGGTCCCAGTTTAATAAATCCTCAATTTGCATAACATACTCTTAATAAAACCGATTAATCAATTCATTTCCTTATTTCTTAAAAATTTCAGCAGCACCTCCTCTGTAATTACTGGTCGGATATAATATCCAATACAGCTATAATATGTTTCGGCTAACATCAGCCTACTTATTCTCATTCCAACCGTATAACTTTATTCAAAATCATCCACACAACCATGAAAATTTTTCGGCTTGACATCGCCTACTTATGGAGAAACAAAATAACATAAACTCTAGAGTTTCTATCTCTGCATTCATAGGCTTTCAGAATTCATAACTTCCAACTAATCATGGGCATTATATAGATAATACACTTCTTATTGTTACAACTCAATAACAATAACTCAAATGTCAACTTGAAATGAAACTACCATAAGGTTCTCCACATATGTATATACAAGATTAATCATGCCTCCCATGACCCACATATATATATATATCGTCCACAAATACAAATGTCCCAAAATACAAGAGATGAATCGATTCAGAACGAACCCTGCGCAGCATAGCCCTGACCCCTGCCTCCAAGAAACCTGCAATATATCAGTCTGTGGGAGGGTGAGCTCGACAGCTCAGTGAGTGAGGTAGGAATAATCAAGAAAAGATAATATCTCAATGAGAGTATGAATATTTACGTAATAACAGAAATCTGAAATAGTAAGAAGACAGGAATCGGAGGCATCCGATAGTTTAATAATCAAGACCCCAGTCTCTAAAACTTCTGAGGACGATCAGACTCTTATGATCGTACGCCCCTATTGCTTTCTTGGATTTTCATCTTTATGTGTGATAAGGTCTATGAGTTACATAAATACACTCTCTCGTCTTATGTGAACATAGTGTGTATTACTCACGTGCCTTATATTCCATGCAATAATACACCAACCCCAAGAGTTATGCCCTAAACTTAGTTTATGCATTCAATAACACTTACGCACAAGCCATAATTATATAACATATAATCATATCATATTTCTCATAATACAATAACGCATCACACTTCAAGTAATGCACGGATTCACATGCACACTTACACCCAATATATGGTATTCATTTCAATCAGCTGAACTTGTATTCTGATGGTTTCATGTCATATACGATGACACAACCCTCATACCCCCAGTGTCACATACACACACATACACATTTGTATCACACATAACCATTCATTTTCAATCATTTGTAAGGATGCAATTAAATGTATATCATAGCACCGTCTTCGCACTCCGCCCGTGCCATACGGGTCCCTTCCTCCCAATATGATATATATAGCATGTATATACAACAATAACACCGTCTTCCCCCTCCTACCGATTCTCGCACGGCCCCTTCCTCCAATATATATATATATATATGTATTTGTCAAATCCCCGTCTTCCCCCCTCCTACCGGCTCCCGCCCGGCCCCTTCCTCCACATAATAATTCAAGATTTATATTTTTAAATCGGCGTTTAAAAATTCGGGGTGTTACAAAAAGTATCACAAAAAAATTTATAAATAATTGATAATACTTGTGATTTGTTATAAAAAGATCACAAGTTAAAAGAACAATGCACAACATTATTAAAAAACTCTCCTGTAGTATATTCGGGGAAAATAGGTCTCCCTAAACCTATAAAACATCAAAATAGTCTTTGCATTGACTTCGTAAAAGGACTTTTTTTATATTGTTTTCAATTATTGTGAGATAGAAGACGCTCCTAAAATTTTCTTTAACTAATTTTGTGGATGTGGTGGAGATTTTCTGTCACGAGCGATTGAATGGTCGATCACACCACAAGTATATTAGAGAATAGAGATTAAATGCGCAAAATAAAACACAGCACAAAAAAAGGAGAGACAAAATTTTACGTGAAAACTCTTAACTTGAAAAAACCACGAGGAGGAAGAGGAGCTTTACTATTGTAAGTGTAAATTCATCAGGAGAATTTATCTGCATTCAATTAGTAATAAGATTTGTAAGAGAGAATAATGAAGCGATACAATGACACAAAAGTTTATGTAAAAACCCAATTTGAGAAAAACCACAGGGAGGAGGGAGAGAATTTACTGTTTTTAAAAGGTTACATTGAATTCTGCATTGTTAGAACTTTGTTGCAGTCTCAGATTATAGTGAGACAGTTGTTGACCCAAAGTCCATCACTTTAGTTTTGATGATAATTAACTCATGTAGTTATAGTACTAATGATCTTGCATTTATATAGTTTCAGATTTTGTATCAAGATCTTAGTAGGTGCTTAGCTTCAATAAAAGAGTTTTGCAACTAACACGTATTGATTCAAGAGCTCACGCGTCACAATCACATTTAGCGCTCGGATAAAGTCAAGCTCTTTGGATCGTGTTTGGATCGAGTCGGCTTGGAGAAAGAGTTCTACAAAAAGACTTAGTTTGTTTAGTTTTATTTTGTATTTAGATCTTGTGTAAGATAGACTAGTGTTGATATGCTCAAGTTCACACACACACACACAGTTCAATACATTTGGTTTTCGGTTTAACCGGTTTTAGATTTCAAGTATACATATATATGGTTTTCATGAATAGAAAGAATCAAAACAATTTTACATGGTTTAATGTATATTGATTTTCATCTATATATATATCTATACTTCATATATTTAAAAAATGTATTTTGATGATTCTATTTTATGTGTTTAGAGTTTTGTAATTAACAAAACTTATTTTGGATTTAATATCAAAAATAGAGATATATCTTTTATATGTGCTTTGGATTCCATCCATACACTCTATACTTCAAAAGAGTTTAAATATCTTATTTTTATATTTATACAAGGTTGAGAGAGATCGGTTTTCCATTTCAAAGTTTGGTTTTTGAAAAATACTGATTTTGTGTTAAAGCTTAATTTCTATATTTCAAAAATAGTTCAAATATTTTGTAATATGTGTTAATTTTTTGTCACACATATTTGTTCTTCAATTATTTATAAGAACTTATTTTTGTGAAATTTATGAGATTTTATGAGATTTTATAGGTGTTAAAAAGACCAAGTTTCAAACGAGCCTACTGGCGGTCGACCAGCTGGTCGACCGAACCAGAGCTCGGTCGACTAGATGGTCGACTGATATGCACAAGGACGTGCACAAGGCCTTGCTTATAAGGCCAGTCGACCGGGCGGTCGACCGATTGTAACTACCCAACTCTCGGGTAGTGCCGGTTGACCAGGCAGTCAACTGACAAGGCTGAGTGCCTTTAGGCTCGGTCAACCGGTAGGTGAGTTTGCCTGGGGCGGTCGATCGGGCAGTCGACTGGTGGCTCAACGATCAGAATATGACCATTGGCCGATCGACCAGCCGGTCGACCGATAGGTCAAAACTGGCCTTTGATGAATCCCAACGGCTATATTCATGAGAGCCTATAAATAGGGGTTCGCTTGAGCTGTTTTAACCAAGATTTTTAAGGGCTTTTCTTCTCATCTTTTCAAGTGTTTTGCAGCAAGTTTAAAAGAAGTTTTGATCCTAAAATCTTTATCTTTTATTTGTTTCCAAAGTGTTGGAAAAATCAAAGAAAAGGAAGTTTTTGGGAATTTGGTTTTCATCTTTATTTACATATATATCTAGTGTTTTTCTAAGTATTTTTCTTTGTTATTCTCTTTTTCAAATACTTTGTTTTCTCACACTTGAGCTATCATCTCTAATCCTATTTATAGGATCTTGTTTTTGTGAGAAAAATTATTTGTGATCACCAAGTGTTATTTGTGATCATTGGATCACCAATATTGTAATCTTTTCTTTGCTTTGGCTTGTGCCTATCCCTCTAATGTAGAGGTGGTTGTATTTTGGAGAGGAGTAGTGTACTCCAAGTGTAGAGTTATAATTCCTCAGTGGAGGTCCCTTTGTGGAAAGTCCTGTGTGGAGGACGTAGAGCAGTGGCTCGAACCTCGAAACATATCTTGTTGTCTGCATCTGATCCACTATCTCTCAACTCTATCTCTCT
The DNA here is from genome assembly GCA_038442645.1 of Agave tequilana. Lineage (NCBI taxonomy): Eukaryota > Viridiplantae > Streptophyta > Magnoliopsida > Asparagales > Asparagaceae > Agave > Agave tequilana. Next base: position 28,858 of record JAVJIF010020919.1, read on the forward strand.
TATATCTTACATTGCTTTATATTGTACATATTCATATGCTAGATATAGTTTGTGTGTGCCCACACTTGTGTTGAACAAAAAGAACTTCATATAGCACCTCAACTCTTAATTTAGAGAAATCTCGAGGAGTAGTTTCAGAGCCCTTCACGAGAAATTCGAGTTCACTTTCAGTTCAACAGTACACTGGCATGAGCAGATGACTGTTCACCCCTGGTTCAAAGTACACCAACAACAAACTCCGAGCACTGGAAGGTATAGACTGTGTATCTAGACACTCGCTACGATCATTTCTGGCAGCTACAAAGGGTTTCACAGTACACTCACGAAGACCATATTCCAGACAGAATCAGACTCAGAGCATCTTAAATGATTGTTAGCCCAATCATGAGAAGTACAAATTCAACCAGAATCCAAAGTATTTCGAAATCCGTCCCGATTAATCGCGGAATATCGAAAACTTTGGAGGGGGTTCTGTAGGCTGTCTAAAAAATCATTAAAGACATGTGGAACTTGAAAAATAGAGTAAGGATCTTGGATTTGAAAATTTTGATAGGAATGTGAGTCCATGAGGTTTGGAACTTGTTGCTCGAACTCATGCAAAGTTTCTAGAAGTTTATCGTTCAAGGCATCCATCCTCTTTTCGAAATCAGATTTTTCATCTATTGGTTGTTCTAGAAAAGAGGTATGTTGGTAAGGTGGTTAATAGAATGACTCGGGGGAGTTGTATCCCCGCTGACTCGGTGAAGAGTGGTGATGATTGTTCCAGTCTTGTTTATAATATTGAGACTGGGCATATATTAATTCGGATAAGACCAATCTGTCATATTTGGTTGGTTAAAGTTATTAAATATCGTGTTGGTAATACTGAGTCAAAAGAGGTCGGGGTGAAGTATAAATCACTATATGCATTGGAATAATTTTTTGGCCTAGAGGCCCATCACTCTAGTTTTGATGATGATTAACTCATGTAGTTATAGAACTAATGATCTTGTGTTTTATTAATCTCAGATATTTGATCAAGATCTTAGTTGGTGTTTAGCTTCAACAAAGGATTTAAAGTCAAGTTTTGAAGTTAGCACATGTTGATTCAAGAGGTCGCGCATCAAGATCGCATCAAGTACTCAAGAGGAGTCTAGCTTATTGGATCAAAGTTTTGAACCAAGTCAAGAAGGAGAAGAAGATTTTCAAGAGAAGATTTTCAAAAGACTTGTGTCGAGTTTTTGTAAGTGTCAAGATTTTATTTTTAGATAAAATGTAAAAGATCGATTAGTTGGTGGATTGCTCAAGTTCATATACACTCACACACAGTGTTTTCATAAAAGAGTTTTTGTATTAGAAAATACCGTTTTGATTTTTAAGCTTCAAAATATACATGTGTTTTATCAAAACTTTATTTTAGAGCTTATTATCAAAAACATAGATATTTCATCATATATGTGTAGTGGATCATACCATACACACTAAGCTTCAAAAGGGTTTAAAATATCTTATTTTTGTATTTGGAGAAGTTTTAGAAAAATTAATTTTGAAAAATACAGATTTTTATTTAAGCCAAAATTTCTATATTACAAAAATAGTTCAAAATGTTTGTAATGTGTTTTTATTTTTAATCAAACATGTTTGTATATCAAAGTATATTAATGAACTTATTTTTGTAGAATTTATGAGATTTTATGGGATTTTATTGAAGATAAAAAGACCAAGTTTTCATTCCTAAAAATGTTGGATCTAGCTTTCTGTTGGTCGACCGCTCCGGTTGACCAATGTGCACAAACGTGCACAGCCAAGGGCTGGTGGACTGCAGGTCGACATCTAGAGAGCTTCTGCTCTCTGTAAATGGCTCCGGTCGACGGGGCGGTCGACCGCTAGGTCATAGGCCAGTTTTCGGTCGACCGATCGGTCGACCGCTTTTCCCAATGGTCGGAAATCTGACCATTAGCGGTCGACCGGGCGGTCGACTGACAGCAGAGTTTTCTGCTGAGTTAGACCCCAACGGCTATATTTTTTAGGCCTATTAATTGGGGCTGTTTTGGGCTATTTTTCACAAGATTTTTGGAGAGTTTTCACGCTAGTTTTTCCTACCTCTCTAAGTGTTTATCTCCAGTTGTTTTAGAGCTAAATATTTCCATATCAAAAGGAGAGTTTTCAAGAGTGTTTTGTAAAAGAGATTTTTTGAGTTTTTCATCACAAAATTCATCCTAGTTTTTCTCACACATACTTGAGCTTTTCATTGCTATATCAATCCTATAGGAGAGTAGTTGTGAGAGTGTTTTTAGGTGATCAAAGTGTTTAAATCACCAAGTGTTCAATCTTGTATTTGAGGAGGCAAACTTGCGGGTTTGTGTTGTCTTGAGTTCTTGTGGGAGCTCGATGTAGAGGTGCGGCCTCGACAAGCCAGTGCGCTTGTGTGTGTAATTCTTGCGGAAACAAGAGAGGGACTAGTGAGTCCAAGAGTTCTAGTGCGAATTCCTTGTAGGTGTCGCGGCACCAAGTGATCTGGTGGGATCGATTCTAGTGGAAATCCTTCATAGTGTTGAAGGCGGGGACATAGAGCAAGGGTGCTCGAACCTCGAAACAAATCTCCTGTGTTTGCGATTACTCTCTCTATCTCTCACTTGTGTTTATATCTTGCATGCTTATATTGTTTATCTCTTTTATATGCTTGATAAATTTATGCTTAATTGGTATATGCTTGAATTGTTTGCTCACTTTTGTATTCAACCAAGAGAGTCATAGCGGCACCTCAACTCTTATCTAGAGGAATCTTTGAGGAGATATTCCAGAGCCCTTCACCAGGAATTCGGCTACACTATTGAGTTATACCTGGTGTGTTTAGCTTAGTAGTTTTTATTTTGCATAAATAGTTTTTAATTCCACATTAATTCTTCATTAGATTAGCTTATCACCGATTCACCCCCTCTAGGTGATCTACAAGTGGTATCAGAGCTTGGTGCTCTTGATTTGGGTCTAACAAGCTAGAGTTAAAGATCCTCATTTTAGCTAATCACAATATTTATACACACACATGGATTTCATCTCACCTCAATTGTTTGATATTCTTAACATCCAAACTTGGAAGGTTAAGATGTCAATTTACCTCAAATCCCTACGTATTCATGTTTATTTTGTCACTATTAAAGATTCATATTGTTTAAATGGCAAAAACCTTGAGGCTAATGCAAAAACTCTTCATGCTTTAAAGAGTACCCTAAATGATGAATACTTATCTAGGGTTGCTAATTTTGATTCGCCTTTTGTAGTATGAAACACTATAGTTTCCCTTGGCGAACAAAAGCAATACTATGAGGGGAGCGACTTGGATGATGGAAGTGATGCTTCCAACATATGCTACTGATCCAAGGGGATATGCCCCTTGAGGTAAACTCCGAATCTGAGCTTGATGAGGATTTTGACATGTCATATGATGATCTTGCTTCTTTTTGTCAACAACTTTTTAAAAAATATGATTTGCTCAAAAAGGATAATAAGAAATTGAAAAATAAGTATGATTCCATTTTAAAAGAAAATGACCCTTTTAAAAATAAATTTGCATGTGTTTCATAAGAAAATGAATGTTTGAAAAAGGAGAATATTTTCTTGTTTTCTAAATTAAATGATATTTGTGAAGGAAATAATTCTTTGAAAAATAAAATTAATTTGGTGAAAAAAGAAAAAGAAATTGTTTTAGAAGAAAACAACTTTTTGAAAAGAAAAATTATTTCAAAAGAAAAGAAAATATTTCTAAACAGAAAAAGATTGTTGATTCTCATACTTGCCATGCTCTTCATGCTACAATTGATAAAAATGAGATTCAATTTTTAAAAAATGAAATAAATTATTTGAGCTCAAATTTGAGCAATTGTGCATTTAATCATAATAGATTGGAAACCTTGTTTCAGAAGAAACAAGCTCCACATGTTCATGCACATCACCCACGGCATACATATGCACACTTTGCACATCATGATCACACTCATTCTCATATACATACTAGAGTGTATAAATGTACACATTGCGGCCGCAAAGGCCATTTAGTAAGATTTTGTTATGATAAGGTAAATTTTATAAATTTTGCTAATAAAAATGTTTGGGTTCCGAATAATGCTAACCCTTGAGGACTCAAAAGAACATGGGTACCAAAATTCTCACCTCTTGTATTTGATGTAGGTGTGGGTTCTTACATGACGTGAGAGGATTGGTGCCTTGGTGGTGGATGCATGAGCTTGATGGACACTACAATTAATGCATCGCTATCAAGGATGTTTGGTAGGATGACCACCATGTTTTAGACACTTAGAGAATAATTCATATAGTTTAGTAACTATCTCTAAACTCCCATTTAGTTTACATGTTTTGATATGAATGTTTTTAGCATGTTTCAGTTTTGTGCTTCTTATGGTAAATACTTGTTTAGATGAACTTTTCATTAAAACTTGTGTATATACTTGTACAAGTAGTGAGCAACAATTGATTCTTATTTGTTTGTACCTCATTGCTCTTTTGTACTCATTACATGTACATGTATAACCTAGTTTTGATAATTCCTTCTTTTACACTTGTTTTCCCTATTTTTTTGTATGTTTTGCTTCATGTAGATGTTAATTCTTGTCTAAAACTAATAAATAAATATGTATACCCTTGAGTCACTTGCCTTCATGTAAATTGAAATCACCTAGAGGGGGGTGAATAGGTGATTATGCTAATCTAATGAACATAATGCGGAATTTAAAAACTAATTGCAATTAACAGGAGATGCACACTCAAACAAGCCAAGCAAATAATTATGAATGAACAATATGAATTGATGCAAGGCACAAAGTAAAGAGAGAGAGAGTAAGAGCCAAGAGATCAAGCGCAAACAACAAGATATGTTTTGAGGTTCGAGCACCCAGCTCTACATCCCCGCCTTCACACAGAAGGATTTCAAGTCCACTAGCTTGTCCACAAAGGACTCCCACAAAGGGAACCTCCACCGAGGATTTGGGGCAATAACAATTACAAGGAGCACCCAACTCCTCCCTTTACAAACACAACCTCCTCCTTGAGGTACAACACCAAGCCAACAAGCAATCACCTCACAACCTTGAGGGATAACCACAAAGCAACACAAGGATCACCTCACAACTTGAGGGATACAACCCAAATGCACAACCTCCTCAACACAATGAGGGAAAGGCACAAAGCCAAGCAAATGAAGGGTTTACAACTTGGTGGTCTAAACAACAACCACAAACAATTTCTTTCCCACACAAAGATCCTATAGAATGAGATAGTAGATGTAGCTCAAGTGTGGAGAAAACCAAATGAATGAAAATTAAAAACTCAAAGAAAAATCCTTGGGAAAAACTAGAAACCAAGGTGAAGAAGTTGAATCAAACACTTTTCCCAAAAACCCTTTTCTTTGATTTTCCAAACCCTTGCAAAAATACCAAATAGATTGTTCAATTTAAAGCCCAAAAACTTCTTTTGATTACTGTGAAAACACTAGAGAGTCAGGAAAAATTCGCACAAAAAAATCTTAGAGAAAACCTCTTTCCAATGGGGTATTTATAGGCCATTTGGAAAACTAGCCGTTGGCAGCAGATCCTGCCAAAAATGAACTACCAGTCGACCGGTCGGTCGACCGACCGGTCGACCGGCCGGGTCACATTTTGACCGCTGGCAGCAACTGGTCGACCGGGCGGTCGATCTTCCCAGATACAGAGAGCAACGCTCTCTGTCCGGTCGACCGCTCGGTCGGCCAGGAGCAAACAGAGAGCAAACTGCTCTCAGTCGGTCGACCGTGCAGTCGACCGGCTCATGGGGCAGCCAGCGTGCACGTATCCGTGCACGTCAGTCGATAGCTTCGGTCGACCGGCTACATGGTACGGTCGACCGGCCTAGCCTGGCAGCTGCAGTTCTGGGACAGAAAAACAAGGTATTTATTATCCAATAAATTCCCATAAAATCTCTAGAATTACACAAAAATGGTTTTATCATTTTATATTGAAATATAAACTTGTGTTAAAAATTTCAACACAAATTTCAAACATCTTGAAACATTTTTGTGTCTTATCATTTTTACCAAAATCCAAAAACTGTATTTTCTAAAACTTGAATTTTTGAATAGAAAATACATTTTATCCAAAACTTATCCAAATACAAAAACATGATATTAAACAACATTTATGCATGATGTATATGGATATACTCCTATATACATGAAACATATATATATATCCATGTTTTTGACTTTAATTCCAAAATATGTTTTGTTAAAAATGTCAAAACATAAAACACATGAATAAGTAAGTCAAAACTAAGTTTGTCTAGAAAGTTAAGCATGCATGTATATAGAACAAATCTAATATACATTAAACCATGTAAACTTGTTTTGATCTATCTATTCATGAAACCAAGATCGGTTAAACCAAAAACGGAAAAACCGAAAACCAATATTCAAAACATGAAACGTGTGTGTTGTGAACTTGAGCATATCATACTATTCTAATCTTTACAATTTGGATCTAAACACAAAACTAAACAAGGTACCGATGTCTTCTTGTAGAGCGCAATCTCCAAGCCGACTCGATCCAAAACTCTTTGATCCACTAAGCAAGTGCTATATATGATCTTTGACGCTCGGGCTCTAGAATCAACATGTGAAAGCTTTCAAATCATCTTTTTGAAGCTAATCACCAACTAATAACTTGATTAATGATCTGAAACTAAATAACACAAGATTATTAGTACACATAACTACATGAGTTAATCATCATCAAAACTAGAGTGGAAGGCTTTTGGGCCAACAGTCTCCCCCTTTTGATGATGACAAAACTCATGGAGTTATATATGCATGATTAAAGTTAAGCTTCAAAGAAGCTCCCCCTTAACTCATGCATAAACATAAATAATAAATATATGCAATGAATATTAAACATGTACATGCATAGTCATGCATAAAACAATAAAATAAAAACTTGCTCTTATATCAATTGAAATCGCTCTGATGCCAATTGAAATTGTCAAAACAAAACATGCTCTAGATACCAATTAAAACATCTAGATACTACTTAAAACATGTTCTAGATACCAATTAAACTTAATATATGCAAAACATAATATGCATATATGAACTCAAATATTTCTCCCCCTTTTTGTCAATCATCAATAAAGGGGTAAAAACTAAAACAATTCAAGAAAATCTTTTCCCCCTTTTTGTCTAAAACAAAAATATCAATAAGGGGTTAAATCACATATGATACTAATTGAAATGAGTATAAAACAATTCAAGAAATGCCTATATCAAAATGATACCAATTGAAATAAAGGTAAACGATGCATTGAAACAAATCATATAAAACATTTTTATATGAAAACATATACCAATTGAAAACAACAATCTTGATACCAATTGATAAGTAAATAAACAACATACCAATTTTAAGTAAACAATCTTGATACCAATTAAAATTAAACATAACAAATTTTGCATTTCTAGACAAAATTTTTGATATCAATTATAAATATTTTTCATTTTGAACATATGATACCAAATTGAAATTTTCAATCATAAAGTATGGGAGTGAAAATCAAATACCAATTGAAAGATGAAAATACAAGTTTTCTCCCTCTTTATGAATTACCAAATAGAAACATGCAAAGCTTGTATATGGATACCAATTGAAAACTAGTCAATTGAAACAAGATAGTCATTATAAAACAAGCTTTATCATGATCAAAATTTGTGCTCTAAGATATATGAATATAATAAGCACAAATAAAAATATATATATGTATGAAGAAATTAGATATCAATTGAAATTGATACTCTTTGAAGTGCAAGCATACATATAAAAAAAATATATGAGTATACAGAGAATGTCAATATTGATACCAATTGAAAGAATCCAATGATACCAATTGAAACAACAATAATGATCAAATATATATATCTCATATAACCTATCCTCCCAATCATGTTCAAGTTTAAAAATGATTTTCAATATAAAGCATACATGAGCATGGTCTCCCATCCAACCACCCTTTGAAGGTAGGGGTTTTCAAAAATAGGTTTGAAAATAGAGTACGGTTGAAAATATCTCCCATAAGAAGAATACGAACTAGTTAAATGGGTAATCTTGTTAACTAGTACGAAATCCTTCAAGTAAGGAATAAAAACAAAATTGTTTTTCATGAAACACATGTAATTCACATGATCACTAAACACTCAAAATCCATAAAGCCCATATTATACTCATGAAAACAAAATCATGAGAAACCTAATAAAGTGAGTGAACAAGTGTTATGTGACACATATCAACATGAAAATATTCAATTAAGCTCAATTAAGATATTCCTTAAAACATGAAACATGAAAATCTAAAATTTTCAATAAAACTAATTTATACTTCAAGACATATGTATGTTTTGACAACACAAAAAGTATACATACATATCCCTAAACACAATTTGAGTCCATAATAAAGATTTGCATGAAAAGCAAATGACTCAAGGGGTATACATGTATATATTAAGGTTTGACAAAATAAACATATACATGAAGTGAAAACACATGATCATAAAAACATGTCCAAAATGGGAATACAAGTTTAAAAAGTATGAGTCATCGAAACTAGACTATACTAGCACATCTAATGGGTACAAATAAGCATTAAATCACAAACATATAATGATCTATTTGTGGCCCACTATATCTACAAGTATATATCCTAGTTTTAATGAAAACTGACATCTAAACAAGTAATCAAATCATGAAGCATAAAACGGGATATAAATAAACATGAAAATCATAAACATGATTATTATATAAATCCACATGCTATTAGAGTTATGATGTGCATAATAGCTAAACAAATGGTGAGAACACAATATATGGGTCCATATAAACATGGGTGATCTCTAAAGCTATACATGCATGTCAATGATGTGAAAAGCATGCAAATATAAACGGGAGTTAGAGATTGATACCAAAACTGATGAAGGCACCTCTCTAGTTCTCCAAACCAATGGTGGTCCTCTCCACCAAACTCCCCTTGAAAGTGATGCATCCAAATTGTTTTCTTTAAGCACGGAATGCATCCACTTCAAGGCACCGCTACTCTCACGTGATGCGAGAGCTCACACCTACATCAAATACATGAGGGGTGGTCTTTGGTACCCAATTTTTTTTGGGTCCATAGGGGTTAGTATCTTTCCTAACCCAAACAAGATATTTGCTAAATTTTCAACATGTAAACGATCATAGCAAAATCTAGCAAGGTGGCCTTTTCGACCACAATGTGTACACGTGTACACATGGGCATACATAGTGTGAAGTTTGTGATCGTGATGAGCATGTGTATGCCGTGATGGGTGTGCATGCAAAGATGGAACTTGTTTCTTACGAACCAAGGTTTCCAAGCGTATATGATCCAAAGCACATTGGCTCAAAGTGGAGCCCAAACAATCAACACTTTTTTCAAAACATTTATATCATTTTCAAAAGTTGAAGATAAAGTGGAGCATGCAATAGGTGTGCTAGATGGAGAAGCTACACTAGCATGGAAAACATGTGAAGACAATTCAATTTTCAAAGAATCATTTTTCTTTAAAACAAAATCCAATTCTTTTGTTATGAAATCAATTTCATTTTTCAATGCAAGGTTATCTTTTAAAACAAAATCCAATTTTGAAGATAAAACCTCATTGTTTTTCACAACATCATCACAATCATTTTTGCTTTTCAAAACATCAATCTCTTTTAGGGCAAGGTCTAGTTGAGATCTTAGTGAGTCACGTTCACTTGTAATCTCTTCCTTCTCTTGCAAAATCGATTCAAAAGTTGAGCACAAATCCTTCATTTCTTCTTTTAAATCAAAGTTCTTCTTTTTTAAAAGTTCATGTTTTTCTAAGAATTTTTCAAGCTTTGAGGCAAGTTCTACATTTAAATTTTGAACTTCCAAACACCCATAGCAATATGAACTAGAGCTATCATCTAGTTGAGAATCGATTGTACCTCAAGGAAGTCTTTCCCTTAGACCATGAGGCAATGCTCGTCGGACTTGTCTCTCCTAGATCTTCTCAACTTGTTAATAATCCTTGGAAGCTCGGGAGAAGTCAAAATGCTCCAAACTGCAAAAGCCGAATCATAATGATCAAACACATGTAGAAGATCTTCATTAAGAGATGCTCTAAGTATCTTAAGTGCTAATGCATTTGCCTTTTTATGCTTGCTACTATTAGGGTAGGATTCTTGAGTAGTGGCTTGATAAACTAGATGTCCTAGGCTTTTTAAATGACTACTCATCTTGGCCTTCCAAATATCATGTCTAGAAAAATCAAACAAAGGAGGGCTATCCATGAGTGCAACTATATGTGTGCAAAATGAAAAATGCAAATGAAGAATAGCAAACCAAAATCTCACTCGTAGGTGGTTAAACCTAAATATCAGGAGCGGAGGCTCTGATACCAATTGAAATCACCTAGAGGGGGGGGTGAATAGGTGATTATGCTAATCTAATGAACTTAATGCGGAATTTAAAAACTAATTGCAATTAACAAGAGATGCACACTCAAACAAGCCAAGCAAATAATTATGAATGAACAATATGAATTGATGCAAGGCACAAAGTAAAGAGAGAGAGAGTAAGAGCCAAGGGATCAAGCGCAAACAACAAGATATGTTTCGAGGTTCGAGCACCCAGCTCTACATCCCCGCCTTCAAACAGAAGGATTTCAAGTCCACTAGCTTGTCCACAAAGGACTCCCACAAAGGGAACCTCCATCGAGGATTTGGGGTAATAACAATTACAAGGAGTACCCAACTCCTCCCTTTACAAACACAACCTCCTCCTTGAGGCATAACACCAAGCCAACAAGCAATCACCTCACAACCTTGAGGGATAACCACAAAGCAACACAAGGATCACCTCACAACTTGAGGGATACAACCCAAATGCACAACCTCCTCAACACAATGAGGGAAAGGCACAAAGCCAAGCAAATGAAGGGTTTACAACTTGGTGGTCTAAACAACAACCACAAATAATTTCTTTCCCCACAAAGATCCTATAGAATGAGATAGTAGATGTAGCTCAAGTGTGGAGAAAACCAAAGGAATGGAAATAAAAAACTCAAAGAAAAATCCTTGAGAAAAACTAGAAACCAAGGTGAAGAAGTTGAATCAAACACTTTCCCAAAAACCCTTTTCTTTGATTTTTCAAACCCTAGAAAAACACCAAATAGATTGTTCAATTTAAAGCCCAAAAACTTCTTTTGATTGTTGTGAAAACACTAGAGAGTCAGGAAAAAGTCGCACAAAAAAATCTTAGAGAAAACCTCTTTCCAATGGGGTATTTATAGGCCATTTGGAAAACTAGCCGTTGGCAGCAGATCCTGCCAAAAATGAACTACCGGTCGACCGGTCGGTCGACCGGCCAACGGTCACATTTTGACTGCTGGCAGCAACCGGTCGACCGGGCGGTCGACCGTCCCAGATACAGAGAGCAACGCTCTCTGTCCGGTCGACCGCTCGGTCGGTCGGGGCAAACAGAGAGCAAACTGCTCTCAGTCGGTCGACCATGCGGTCGACTGGCTCATGGGGCAGCCAGCGTGCACGTATCCGTGCACGTTAGTCGATAGCTTCGGTCGACCAGCTACATGGTACGGTCGACCGTTCGGTCGACCGGCCTAGCCTGGCAGCTGCAATTCTGGGCCAGAAAAACAAGGAATTTATTATCCAATAAATTCCCATAAAATCTCTAGAATTACACAAAAATGGTTTTATCATTTTATATTGAAATATAAACTTGTGTTAAAAATTTCAACACAAATTTCAAACATCTTGAAACATTTTTGTGTCTTATCATTTTTACCAAAATCCAAAAACTGTATTTTCTAAAACTTGAATTTTTGAATAGAAAATACATTTTGTGCAAAACTTATCCAAATACAAAAACATGATATTAAACAACATTTAGGCATGATGTATATGGATATACTCCTATATACATGAAACATATATATATCCATGTTTTTGACTTTAATTCCAAAATATGTTTTGTTAAAAATGTCAAAACATAAAACACATGAATAAGTAAGTCAAAACTAAGTTTGTCTAGAAAGTTAAGCATGCATGTATATAGAACAAATCTAATATATATTAAAGCATGTAAACTTATTTTGATCTATCTATTCATGAAACCAAGATCGGTTAAACCAAAAACGGAAAAACTGAAAACCAATATTCAAAACATGAAACGTGTGTGTTGTGAACTTGAGCATATCATACTATTCTAATCTTCACAATTTGGATCTAAACACAAAACTAAACTAGGTACCGATGTCTTCTTGTAGAGCGCAATCTCCAAGCCGACTCGATCCAAAACTCTTTGATCCACCGAGCAAGTGCTATATATGATCTTTGACGCTCGGGCTTTAGAATCAACATGTGAAAGCTTCCAAATTATCTTGTTGAAGCTAATCACCAACTAATAATTTGATTAATGATCTGAAACTAAATAACACAAGATTATTAGTACACATAACTACATGAGTTAATCATCATCAAAACTAGAGTGGAAGGCCTTTGGGCCAACATAAATTACATCATGGACTCGTTTGTGTTTAGGATATGTATATATATTATTAGTTTTGATAGAACATACATATGCCATGAAGGTTGATTTTTATGATTTTCATATTTGTTTGATAAAAAGAAATTCATGTTTATTTTGAGCCTTATTGATTATTTTCATGAAAATACTATTTACATGATTCTTGTGCACTCACATTTCATTGGCTTACTCATGACATTGTTTTCATGAGAATTTTTAAACTTTATCGATTTCGAGTGTCAACTCTTGTGTATTTGGTATGTTTCATGAGATGCATATGATTTGGGTTCATGTTTGAAGTATCTTTAACTAGTTTTTTAAAAATTACTTTAAACTAGTTATTTATTCTTTATTTGATAGTGTTTTCAAAATACAACTATTTTCAAATCTTATTTTTGAAAACTTCTACCCTTTAAGGGCGGTTGGATGGGCAACCATGCCTTGTATGATCAAAATTGAAAATCTTTTTAACATGTACATGAATAGAGTGGATAGGTATGAGTTATACACATGTTCTTCATGGAATTCTATTTCTGTATACTCATATCTATTTTCTATATATGTATGTTTCAAATAATATCAATTTCAATTGGTATTTTCTTTTTCATACATATATATGTATATGCTTTGATTGTGCTTAATTTACAATATCCATTACATGTTTAAAGCACAAATTATGTTGATTCTAAGCTTGACTTTAAGTTAAAAATAAATTGGTATCTTTATAAGCTTATGCATTATTTTCAATTGGTATTTCAATTAACATTTTATTTGGTATCAAAATTTACAATATTCAATTCGTATCAAAAATACAAAATGTTTTACTTTCATTAGTATCCTAAAATTCTATTTATTTACAAGTGGTATCTCAAAATTTGTTTTATTGACTTAAGAAAATTCAAAAATTTGTTTTAAAAATGATTTCAAAATTTTTTGATATGAATTGCCTATATGCAAGGGGAGCTTAACATCTCCGCTTATTATTATATATTATGTTTTATGTGAGTTAGGGTCTTGTCAACCCTTCTTCATGTAATGCATGTATGCAGGGGGAGCTAACTTCGCGTCTCTCTTCTTCATGAATATATATCGCATATATATATATATATATATATATATATATATATATATATATATATATATATATATATATATATATATATATATATATATATATCCTTATTATTTAATTTATTTTCACCCCTTTGTTGATGAATTGACAAAAAGGGGAGAAATATTTGATGATTTATATATGCATGTTTATTTCATTTTCAAAAAAAAAGGAGAGAAGGATTTTCTTGTTTTACACAAAAAGGGGGAGAAGGTTTTTGGGGAGAAGAATTTTTTATTTATGCATGTTTATCTCCTTGTTTATGCATATATATATATATATATATATATATATATATATATATATATATATATATATATATATATATATATAGTTTTTGCATTTTATGGAATATCTTATTATTTATTGGTATGCATGAGTTAAGGGGAACTTCTATGAAGCTTATCTTTAATCCATGCATATATAACTCCATGAGTTTTATCATCATCAAAAAAGGGGAGATTGTTGGCCCAGAGGCCCATCACTCTAGTTTTGGTGATGATTAACTCATGTAGTTATAATGCTACTGATCATGTGTTTAATTAGTCTCAGATATTTGATCAAGATCTTAGTAGTGTTTAGCTTCAATAAAGGATTTAAAGTCAAGTTTTGGAGCTAGCACATGTTAATTCAAGAGCTCGCGCATCAAGATCACATCAAGTACTCAAGAGGAGTCTAGCTCATTGGATCAAAGTTTTGGACCAAGTCAAGAAGGAGAAGAAGATTTTCAGAAGACTTGTGTCGAGTTTTAGCAAGTGTCAAGATTTTGTTTTAGATAAAATGTAAAGGATAGATTAGTTACTGGATTGCTCAAGTTCATATACACTCACACACAGTGTTTTCATAACAGAGTTTTTATTTTAGAAAATACCGTTTTGGTTTTTAAGCTTCAAAATATACATGTGTTTTATCAAAATTTTATTTTAAAGCTTATTATCAAAAACATAGATATTTCATCATATATGTGTAGAGAATTTTATCCATACACACTAAGCTTCAAAAGGGTTTAAAATATCTTGTTTTTGTATTTGGAGAAGTTTTGAAAAAATCGATTTTGAAAAATACAGATTTTTATTTAAGCCAAAATTTCTATATTACAAAAATAGTTCAAAATGTTTGTAATGTGTTTTGATTTTTAATCAAACATGTTTGTATATTAAAGTATATCAATGAACTTATTTTTGTAGAATTTATGAGATTTGATGGGATTTTATTGAGAGTAAAAAGACCAAGTTTTCATCCCTAAAAATGTTGAATCTGGCTTTCTGCCGGTTGACCGTAGGGTCGACCGAGACAGAAGTCGGTCGACTGCTCCGGAGGATTGATGTGCATAAATGTGCACAACCATGTTGGAACTTGCTTCTGATGATACATTTGTGAAGCCATTTCAATGGAGCTCTATCTTACAAGCCTATTCAAGAGTTCTACATGATCAAGACTTCCCAAAAAGAGTTACTATTGATGTGTATTGTAATGTCTAATAGTTTGTTAAAAGCCTAAATACACACACACACACACACACATCATAACCCAATTAGTTGACTTATATCTTCTATTAGTCGACTTATACATGGTCTAGTCGACTTGACATTTTCCCTAGTCGACTAACATTTGTTCTGCATATATACCAACTCTCTGTTTGTCACTATTAGTCGACTTAACAGTCTTCCTAGTCGACTAATAACCTGATATAGTCGACTTATACATTGTTCTGGTCGACTAGTTTCAGTTTTCAGAAGCTTGTCTTTTGATTCAAACTTGACCTATTCGACTTAGCCCATTTTTCTAGTCGACTAACCCAGTGTAAATTGCCCAACCTAGTCGACTAACCCCCAACCCCTAGTCAACTAATGCAGTTTCTGACTGTTGGACAGTTTTTATTTTCTGGTGTTTTATCCAACGTTATCCAACGATTATATATTCAAATTTGTCCTAATAACTACCCTAACTAACCATAGAGTTCATCTATAAATAGGGTTGTTATCTTAGGCTAAAAACACTAATTTAAATCAATAGTTTTCTGACCAAAAATTCTGTCAAAATTCTGGTTTTCAGAAAACTGTTCCCACTTTCATTTCTTCACCAATTCCTATTCTATTGTGAAGATTTCTGAGAGTCCACCTATAATAGCCCTTGTCCACGATCACATACAGATTCAAGACTTATAGGATCATTTGTATTCACTTAAAGAGGAGCATTGTACAAGGCATCTTCTTGGTGTAGAAGAGAGGTTGTACAAAGAAGAGAGGTTGTATAAGGTGTTTGTCTTCTTGGTTGTAAGAAAAGTTGTAGACATTTGGCAAAGGGGATTTGTCAAGTGGTGTGCAAAGTGTTGATTTTGAGTGTACAAAGTCAAAGGAAAAAGAAAATCTCAAGCGGATGGTTTGGGGACTGGATGTAGGTCACGAGGACCGAACAGGATAAATCTTTGTGTTTGCGTTTGTTTTATCTTTTCTGTATTTTATCTTCCTTTATTGCAAGTACTTTATATTTACGCTAATATCTTTGTTTGAGTGTTGACGTGTATAGTAGATTCAATAATTGGCATCATCTCGGGACCAACAATTGGTATCAGAGCGGTTCAACAATTGGTATCAGAGCCCTGCATACCTAGTCAACAATCATACAAGAATGGCGACGGAGTTCCCTTCATCACAATTCAAAGAAGGACATTCTACACAACGATCATCGCTATTTGACGGATCCAACTGCAACTATTGGAAGTGTAGAATGAAGATCTACTTGCAATCGCTCAACTACGAATTATGAAACATAGTAGAAGCATTGTACACCAAGCCAACAACTAACTACACCGCGTGGAGTGATGATCAAAAGAAGAATGCGAACCTTGACGCCAAAGCGATGAATGCATTATTCTATGCCTTAACCAAAGAAGAATTCAACTGTGTGTCAACAGCCACTTCTGCAAATCAAATATGGCACACTCTATAGGTAACACATGAAGGAACAAATAAGGTTAAGAAATCTAAAATTTCTATTCTTATCCACAGGTTTGAACTTTTCAAAATGAAGGAGAATGAAACCATCTCAGAAATGGTTACAAGATTCACTGACATAACCAATTCCTTAGCATCCCTTGGAAAGGAATACACTCAAGTCGAAAAAGTTCGCAAGATCTTTCGTGCACTCACACCAAATAGAGAGAAGAAGATAACTACAATCGAAGAAGCGAATGATCTCTCAACAATGTCGTTAGAAAACCTTATTTGTATTCTAATGGCATATGAAGTGCAACTTGAAGATAAAAAGAAGGATGAACAACAATCTCTCTCAAAGAAGAAAGAACTTGCCTTCCATGCATCCTTAGACACGGACAATTCAGATGATGATGAAGAGGAGATGGCAATGCTTTCAAGAAAATTTAGAAGATTCTTGAAGCAAGGTAAGTTTAAATGTTTTAATTGTAATAAAACAGATCATATGAGGGAGGATTGCCTATTGCTCAAAAATAAATGTAAATTCAAGAGCAAAAAGTTCAGAAAGAAGAAAGACTACCAAGCATCATGGAAAAATAGTGAATCCTCTTCCTCTGACGAAGAAGAAGCCACTGAACATGCCAACATTTGTTACATGGCGCTAGAAGAAGATGAGGTACAATATACTGAATTTTTAGATGCATTCCATGAATTATATAATGATCTTAAGAATGAAAAGATAAAGAATAAAATTTTGACAAAGGAAAATGAAAATCTTTTCAAAGAAAATTCTTTTTATACTTCTCAAATTTCTTCTTTAAATTCTCGAAAAGTTGATTTTGAAAAAGTAATATCATCACTAAAAAAGATAATGAGAATTTATTACAAAATAATGTTTTATTGAAAAGAGAAACAATGTCTTTAAATGAAAGAATTTCTGTTTTAGATAAGCACATATCAATTTTCAAAATGAAGTATGAAGAGATTTTGAAAAATGTGACTAAATTTAATCAAGGAAAAGAAAAGTTAAATGATTTGTTTTCATATCAAAAGATGTCACATAATCATTATGGTCTTGGATTCTTTGAAAAATCTACATACGTTAGTAATCCATATAATTCTTTTGTGAAAAGAAATACTAATACTTTTTTAAAAAGAATTAAGAACAAGTTCATATGGATTCCTAAAATTTAAGCATTGTTGATAAAAATACTTATATTGCATTAAACATATATGATATATGTAATTCATGCAATTATGTGTATACTAACAGATGAAAACCAAATTCAAATTGGGTTTAGTCTCCTAAAGGTTAATGTTTTGATTTTATAATGATTGGTATCATTCTAATGTCTATCTTTCGGTACCATATAAGAAGTTTGATAAGAAAAATATTTTCAGAACATTTATTATATATATTTGATATAACATATTTTTTACAGGGGGAGAATGCATGTTTTTCTATATCATTATAACCTCTTTTCTGCAGGGGGAGACATATTTTCTGCAGGGGGAGAATATATAACATATTTTCTGCAGGGGGAGTATTTGTGAACACAAAGCGTCATCATCAAAAAGGGGGAGAATGTTGGAACTTGCTTTTGATGATACATTTGTGAAGCCATTTCAATAGAGCTCTATCTTACAAGCCTATTCAAGAGTTCTACATGATCAAGACTTCCCAAAGAGATTTGCTATTGATGTGTATTGTAATGTCTAATAGTTTGTTAAAAGCCTAAATACACACACACATCATAACCCAATTAGTCGACTTATATCTTATATTAGTCGACTTATACATGGTCTAGTCGACTTGACATTTTTCCTAGTCGACTAACATTTGTCCTGCATATATACCAACTCTCTGTTTGTCACTATTAGTCGACTTAATAGTCTTCCTAGTCGACTAATAACCTGATATAGTCGACTTATACATTATTCTGGTCGACTAGTTTTAGTTTCCAGAAGCTTATCTTTTGATTCAAACTTGACCAAGTCGACTTGTCCCATTTTCTAGTCGACTAACCCAGTGTAAATTGCCTAACCTAGTCGACTAACCCCCTACCCCTAGTCGACTAATGGCAGTTTCTGACTGTTGGACAGTTTCTGTTTTCTGCTATTTTATCCAACGTTATCCAACGATTATATATTCAAATTTGTCCTAATAACTACCCTAACTAACCATAGAGTTCAGCTATAAATAGGGTTGTTATCTTAGGCTAAAAATATCAATTCAAATCAATAGTTTTCTGACCAAAAATTCTGTCAAAATTGTGATTTTCAGAAAACTGTTCCAACTTTCATTTATTCACTAATTCCTACTCTATTGTGAAGATTTCTGAGAGTCCACCTATAATGGCCCTTGTCCACGATCACATACAAATTCAAGGCTTATAGGATCATTTGTAATTACTCAAAGAGGAGCATTGTACAAGAGCGTCTTCTTGGTATAGAAGAGAGGTTGTACAAGGTGTTTGTCTTCTTAGTTGTAAGAAGAGTTGATAAAGGGGATTTGTCAAGTGGTGTGCAAGGTATTGATTTTGGGTGTACAAAGTCATAGGATAAAGGAAAATCTCAAGCGGGTGTTTTGGGGACTGGATGTAGGTCACGAGGACTGAACCAGGATAAATCTTTGTGTTTGCGTTTGTTTTATGTTTTCTGTGATTTATCTTCCTTTATTGCAAGTACTTTATATTTACGCTAATATCTTTGTTTGAGTGTTGCGTGTATATTAGATCCAACAATTGGCATCATCTCGGGACCAACAAGCCAAGGGCTGGTCGACCGCACGGTCGACCGCCAGAGTGCTTCTGTTCTCTGTAAATGGCTTCGGTTGACCGGGCGGCCGACCGCTAGGTCATAGCCCAGTTTTCGGTCGACCGACTTATCGACCGCTTTTCCCAACGGTCAAAAATCTGACTGTTGGCGGTCGACCGACAGCAGAGTTTTCTGCTGAGTTGGACCCCAACGGCTAAATTTTCTAGGCCTATAAATTGGGGCTGTTTTGGGCTGTTTTTTACAAGATTTTTGGAGAGTTTTAAAGCTAGTTTTTCCTACCTCTTTAATTGTTTATCTCCACTTGTTTCAGAGCTAAATACTTCCATATCAAAATGAGAGTTTTCAAGAGTGTTTTGTAAAAGAGGTTTTTGAGTTTTCACCACAAAATCCATCCTAGTTTTTCTCACACATACTTGAGCTTTCCATTGCTATATCAATCCTAAAGGGGAGTAGTTGTGAGAGTGTTTTTAGGTGATCAAAGTATTTAGATCACCAAGTGTTCAATCTTGTATTTGAGGAGGCGAACTTGCGGGCTTGTGTTATTTTGAGTTCTTGTGGGAGCTGGTGTAGAGGTGCGGCCTCGGCAAGCTAGTGTGCTTGTGTGTATAGTTCTTGCAGGAACAAGAGAGGGACTAGTGAGTCTAAGAGTTCTAGTGTTAACTCCTATATGTTGCGGCACCGAGTGATCCGGTGGGATCGATTCTAGTGGAAATCCTTCAAGTGTTGAAGGCGAGGACGTAGAGCAAGGGTGCTCGAACCTCGAAACAAATCTCCCGTGTTTGCGATCGCTCTCTATATCTCTCACCTGTGTTTATATCTTGCATGCTTATATTGTTTATCTCTTTTACATGCTTGATATATTTGTGCTTAATTGGTATATGCTTGGGATTGTTTGCTCACACTTGTATTCAACCAAGAGAGTCATAGCGGCACCTCAACTCTTATCTAGAGGAATCTTTGAGGAGATAGTTCAGAGCCCTTCACCAGGAATTCGGCTACACTCTTGTGTTATACTTGGTGCATTTAGCTTAATAGTTTTTAGTTTGCATAAATAGTTTTTAATTCCACATTAATTCATCATTAGATTAGCTTATCACCTATTCACCCTCCCTCTAGGTGATCTATAAGTGGTATCAGAGCTTTGTGCTCTTGATTTGGGTCTAACAGCCTAGAGTTAATGGTCCTCATTTTAGCTAATCACAATATTTATACACACACATAGATTTTATGTCACCTCCATTATTTGATATTCTTAACATCCAAACTTGGAAGGCTAAGATGTTAATGTACCTCAAAGCCCTACGTATTCATGTTTATTTTGTCACTATTAAAGATTCATATTGTTTAAATGGCAAAAACCTTGAGGCTAATGCAAAAACTCTTCATGCTTTAAAGAGTACCCTAAATGATGAATACTTATCTAGGGTTGCTAATTTTGATTCGCCTTTTGTAGTATGAAACACTATAGTTTCCCTTGGCGAACAAAAGCAATACTATGCGGGGAGCGACTTGGATGATGGAAGTGATGCTTCCAACATATGCTACATGATCCAAGGGGATATGCCCCTTGAGGTAAACTCTGAATCTGAGCTTGATGAGGATTTTGACATGTCATATGATGATCTTGATTCTTTTTGTCAACAACTTCTTAAAAAATATGATTTGCTCAAAAAGGATAATAAGAAATTAAAAAATAAGTATGATTCCATTTTAAAAGAAAATGACTCTTTTAAAAATAAATTTGCATATGTTTCAAAAGAAAATGAATGTTTGAAAAAGGAGAATATTTCCTTGTTTCTAAATTAAATGATATTTGTGAAGGAAATAATTCTTTGAAAAATAAAATTAATTTGGTGAAAAAAGAAAAAAATTGTTTTAGAAGAAACCAACTCTTTGAAAAGAAAAATTGTTTCAAAAGAAAAAGAAAATATTTCTAAAAAGAAAAAGATTTTTGATTCTCATACTTGCCATGCTCTTCATGCTACCATTGATAAAAATGAGATTCAATTTTTGAAAAATAGAATAAATTATTTGAGTTTAACTTTGAGCAATTGTGCATTTAATCAAAATAGATTAGAAAACTTGTTTCAAAAGAAACAAGCTCCACATGTTCATGCACACCACCCAGGCATACATATGCACACTTTGCACGTCATGATCACACTCATTCTCATATGCATGCTAGAGTGTACAAATGTATACATTGCGGCCGCAAAGGCCATTTAGCAAGGGTTTGTTATGATAAGGTAAATTCTAAATTTGCTAATAAAAATGTTTGGGTTTCGAATAATACTAACCCTCGTGGACCCAAAAAAAATTGGATACCAAAATTCCCACCTCTTTTATTTGATGTAGGTGTGGGCTCTCACATGACGTGAGAGGATTGGTGCCTTGGTGATGGATGCATGAGCTTGATGGACACTGCAATTAATGCACCGCTATCAAGGATGTTTGGTGGGAGGACCACCATGTTTTGGAGACTTAGAGAATAGTTCATATAGTTTGGTAACTATCTTTAAACTCCCATTTAGTTTACATGCTTTTATATGAATGTTTTTAGTATGTTTTAGTTTTGTGCTTCATGTGGTGAATACTTGTTTAGATGAGCTTTTCATTAGAACTTGTGTATGTACTTGTACAAGTAGTGAGCAATAATTGATTCTTATTTGTTTGTACCTCATTACTCTTTTGTACTCATTACATGCATATGTATAACCTAGTTTTGATTATTCCTTCATTTACACTTGTTTTTCCTATTTTTGTATATGTTTTGCTTCATGTATATGTTAATTCTTATCTAAAACTAATAAATATACATGTATACCCTTGAGTCACTTCCCTTTATGCAAATTACATTATGGACTCATTTGTGTTTAGGATATATATATATTGTTAATTTTGATAGAACATACATATACCTTGAAGGTTGATTTTTATGATTTTCATATTTGTTTGATAAAAAGAAATTCATGTTTATTTTGAGCCTTATTGATAATTTTCATAAAAATGCTATTTACATGATTCTTGTGCACTCACACTTCATTAGTTTACTCATGACATTGCTTTCATGAGAATTTTTGAGCTTTATAGATTTTGAGTGTCAACTCTTGTGTATTTGGTATGTTTCATGAGATACATATGATTTGGTTTCATGCTTGAAGGATCTTTAACTAGTTTTTCAAAAATTACTTTAAACTAGTTATTTATTCTTCATTTGGTAGTGTTTTCAAATATAATTATTTTCAAATCTTATTTTTGAAAACTTCTACCTTTTAAGGGCGGTCGGATGGGCGACCATTGTATGCTCAAAATTGAAATCTTTTTAACATGTACATGAATAGGGTGGATAAGTATGAGTTATACACATGTTCTTCATAAAATTCTATTTTTGTATGCTCATATCTATTTTCTATATATGTATGTTTCAAATAATATCAATTTCAATTAGTATTTTCTTTTTCATACATATATATATGTTTTGATTGTACTTGATTTACAATATCAATTACATGTTTAAAGCACAATTATGTTTATGCTAAGCTTGACTTTAAGTTAAAAATAAATTGGTATCTTTATAAGCTTATGCATTATTTTCAATTAGTATTTCAATTAACATTTTATTTGGTATTTCAATTGGTATTAAAAATACAAAATGTTTTACTTTCATTAGTATCTTAAAATTCTGTTTATTTACAAGTGGTATCTCAAAATTTATTTGTTGACTTAAGAAAATTCAAAAAAAAATTATAAAAATGATTTCAATTTTTTTTGATATGAAATGCCTATATGCAAGGGGAGCTTAACATCTCTTCTATATTAGATTCATGTTGAGTGTTTCTTATATTGAAGAGCTTGACATCTCTTTTTTATATGGTACACGTTTGTAGGGGGAGCTTAACATCTTCGCTCATGCATTGTATATTATGTTTTATGTGAGTTAGGGTCTTGTCATCCCTTCTTCATGTAATGCATGTATGCAGGGGGAGCTAACTTCACGTCTCTCTTCTTCATGAATGTATATCGCACATATATATATCCTTACTATTTTATTTGTTTTCATCCATTTTGTTGATGAATTGACAAAAAGAGGGAGAAATATTTGATGATTTATATATGCATCTTTATTTCATTTTCAAAAAAAAGGGAGAAGGATTTTCTAGTTTTAACAAAAAGGGGGAGAAGGTTTTTGGGGAGAAGAATTTTTGATTTATGCATGTTTATCTCCTTGTTTATGTATATATATATATATATATATATATATTTGTTGAGTTTCATGCACTTTATTGAATATCTTATTGTTTATTGGTATGCATGAATTAAGAAGGAGCTTCTATGAAGATTATCTTTAATCCATGCATATATAACTCCATGAGTTTTGTCATCATCAAAAAGGGGGAGATTGTTGGCCCAGAGGCCCATCACTCTAGTGTTGAAGATGATTAACTCATGTAGTTATAGTATTAATGATCTTGTGTTTAATTAGTCTTAGATATTTGATCAAGATCGTAGTTGGTGTTTAGCTTCAACAAAGAATTTAAAGTCAAATTTTGGAGCTAGCACATGTTGATTCAAGAGGCTTATTTTTGTATTTGGAGAAGTTTTGGAAAAATCGATTTAAAAAAAAAACAGATTTTTATTTAAGCCAAAATTTTTATATTACAAAAATAGTTCAAAATGTTTATAATGTGTTTTGATTTTTAATGAAACATGTTTGTATATCAAAGTATATTAATGAACTTATTTTTATAGAATTTATGAAATTTTATGAGATTTTATTGAAGGTAAAAACACCAAGTTTTCATCCCTAAAAATGTTAGATCTGGCTTTCTGCCGGTCGACCACTCCAGAGGACCGATATGCACAAACGTGCATAGCCAAGGGCCGGTCGACCGCACGGTCGACCGCCGAGAGCTTCTGCTCTCTATAAATGGCTCTGGTCGACCGCTAGGTCATAGCCTAATTTTCAGTCGACCGACTTGTCGATCACTTTCCCCAACAGTCAGAAATCCGACCGTTGGTGGTCGAACGGGCGGTCAACCTATAGTAGAGTTTTCTACTGAGTTGGACCCCAACGGCTATATTTTTTAGGCATATAAATTGGGGCTGTTTTGGGTTGATTTTCAAAAAAATTTTGGAGAGTTTTCAGCTAGTTTTTCCTACCTCTCTAAGTGTTTATCTCCACTTGTTTAGAGCCAAATAATTTCATATCAAAAGGAGAGTTTTCAAGAGTGTTTTGTAATAAAAGATTTTTTGAGTTTTTTACCATAAAATCCTTCCTAGTTTTTCTCACATATACTTGAGCTTTCCATTGCTATATCAATCCTATAGGAGAGTAGTTGTGAGAGTGTTTTTAGGTGATCAAAATGTTTAGATCACCAAGTTTTCAATCTTGTAATTGAGGAGGCGAACATGCTGGTTTGTGTTGTTTCGAGTTCTTGTGGGAGCTCGGCGTAGAGGTGTGCCTCGGCAAGCTAGTGTGCTTGTGTGCGTAGTTCTTGCGGGAGCAAGAGAGGGACTAGTGAGTCCAAGAGTTCTAGTATGAACTCCTTGTAGGTGTTGCGGCACAGAGTGATCCGATGGGATCGATTTTAGTAGAAATCCTTCATGGTGCTGAAGGCGGGGACATAGAGCAAGAGTGCACGAACCTCAAAACAAATCTCCCGTGTTTGTTAATGCTCTCTCTATCTCTCACTTGTGTTTATATTTTGCATGGTTATATTGTTTTTTCTCTTTTACATGCTTGATATATTTGTGCTTAATTGGTATATGCTTGGATTGTTTGCTCGCACTTGTATTCAGCCAAAAGAGCTATAGCGGCACCTCAACTCTTATCTAGAAGAATCTTTGAGGAGATAGTTCACAGCCCTTCACCGGGAATTCGGCTACACTCTTGTGTTATTCGGCTACACTCTTGTGTTATACTTGGTGTGTTTAGCTTAATAGTTTTTAGTTTGCATAAATAGTTTTTAATTCCGCATTAATTCATCATTAGATTAGCTTATCACCTATTCATCCCCCCTCTAGGTGATCTACATAATTGTAATTGTAATCTATATCACAAAGATGTCAAAAATAAAATTAAACAAACAAAAAAGAAAGAAAAATCTAGCCTAAGTTAGGTAGACTTTAGACCTAGACGACTCCTAACTGGTTAGACTGTCCATGGAAGGTATATTGCAGATTCTGACCACAAGTTAATCGGCCAGGTAGGGACAAGAATAGTGGGAGGTATACGTGCCTAAACAAAGGGCCTAATTATGTCAAACCATTGTTCTTCGAGGTTTTGCCTCTCAATTCCCAACCTTTGACACTGATTTAACAAGAGTAAAATTATTACAACTTCCCCCTTAGTCAGTCTCCTATTTGAGTCTAGGATGTCTCTAGGGCCAACATCTACTCAATTTTATGTTCGGATAGGTTAGTAAGTGAGGAGACAGTTTGTGGGCTAGGGAGGGTATTGACTTCCCACCTTATCTTGTTTATAGGATAAGCCCCTAACCGTTTTAGTATAATGTGTACATGTATATGAAAAGCAACACTTAAGCAATATAAACAATTTAAAAATGTTCTTATACTACATGCTATGCACACGTACCTTTCCTCCAGCACTCTTCAATAATAATGTAAAATGTAACAAAATTAGTAAAATACCCTAAATCCTAAGTCTAAACCGTTTTTAGTATTTAACAAACATCAAGTTACTATTGAAATAAAATTAATGTGTACAGAGTATTAAATATAAATATAAACACTGCAGAGTATGTATTTCCAATTGACCCACCCTGCGAAAAATAGAAGTGCATAGTTCATTCTGTCTGCCGTGCCAGCGCAACTTTTGCTGTGTTTCTACGGCAGAACAGAGAGCTTCTAGGCTCTGCTTTTAAGAGTAGAGTCCCGGAGCTTCTTATCCGTCCGCTACAACTCTTATTTTTCTGAAAGCAAACCCTGCACAGTATAATAGAGGAGAAAGTTTAGCTAATAAAGTAAATTAAAAAGTTTTACTTACCGTTCCTCCCCGATAACGGCGCCAAAATTTAATTGAGTTACCTGCATAAAAAAATACAGAGTTTAAAAATGAAGATTAAGAAAGTGTGCAAGGTTCTCAATTCTATAGTTATAGCAAGTGATTATGCGGGCGTGATCAATAAGGAGGGACTTGCGATGGAAGCATATTGATAAGTTTCTTTTAGACTTCTTCTATGTGTTTAAAAGAAAAGAGAAAAATGAATCTATGTTAAGGGGAGAAAATGAAAGATTGAGGATGGTGATTGAAGATGGTAATTGTTGATGCTTAAAAAGAAATGAAAAAGAGTAAAGAAAGAGTTGATTGAAGATGTGTGTTCTACACTAAGAAATCAAAAGAAAGAAAACCTAAAATATTTACTTATCTCTTCTGGCCGATGATTTATCTTGGATCGTTTGCACATTTACCTTGATTTGGAGGCGATAAGCGTATAACCTATAAAATCTATTTATATTCTCGTCCACATTACATCATCAAGACTACCTAAAATCTAATTATATTCTCGTCCACATTACATCATCAAGACTACCTCGAGCAAGTATAAAATGATATGAAATTTGGGGAGGAATCCATCGTCATGAGCTATCGGTGGCACTCGTAAAGGTAAGGCAAATATCGATGCTATTCGACTCACATGGATTATCATCAAAACCAAAAAGAAGAGGAAGAAAAGTAGAAGAAGAACATAAAATTGTAACTTTCGATTAAATAAAGTAACGATAAAAGAAAAGAATAACACTTACACCAGTGTCACTTTCGGTATAGCCTTCACTCTCATTCTCTTATGAAATTCTTCTCTCCTCTAACTTATATAAGTAAATTTAAAAATTACATTAAAAAACTAAAAACCCAAGTTAAAACTAAAGAAAACCTAGCCTAAGCTCTCTCTGCTTGAGTGGTTCCCCTTTGCCTTCAGAAATACAGGTATTTATTGCCAAAACTAGATAAGGGAGAGCATACGAAGATAGGGAAAAAATATGTTACCCAACAGAAAAGATTTTCTGATAAGGTGTGATATAAGAATTAAGATAAATTTTTATTTTATCCCTTGATCTTTAGTTAGATTATATCTTATCTCTCTGAATCTTCTGAAATATACATCCCATTTGATTAGATATCCCTTTGTATATTGATAGGGTTGCCTTTGGACTTCTGGATTTGCCTCTATCTCCTTTATTTTTCAGCTAATAAAATAAATCTAACTAAATCTAATTTAGTTGGATTAGATTTGTGATGATCTTCATCTAACCAATAGATCCAAATATATCTGATATAACTGGTATTTATTTGGTATTATCTTCTCTCCCTTCATTAATCATATCCAACATGAATTAAACATTAAGACAAGGTAATTAGCAGATTTATTACAAGATAAGTGTAGGGATGTATTAATAAATAATGCAATATACGTGTACGATCTCTTATACTTAGTCAAAATAAGCTTATTTGTTTGATTTCTAGGGTTAAGAAGAAAAATTGAAAAAGTAATGTAGTTGATTTTTACCTTGATGAAATATGCATACTTTACACACTTATACACATTGGGTTCAAAAACAAAAATTCTTATGTATTAAAAAAAAGAACAATAAAATATATTTATGAAAAATAAACAAATCTAATTATTGATTAGCTAGGTGCTTTGACCTAAGCAAGCCTTGATATTTATGTTAAAGGTAATTAGATAAGTTTGAAAATATATACATATACATCAAAAATCCTCTAATTAAACTGGGTATTTGTGCCTTATAAAACATAAGTATTTAGCCTAAAAGCAGTCCATGAAAATTATTAAAATCCTTAATTTTGTGGCCTTTTTTCCTCGAGTTTTAAGTCCTTGGGGTGTTTTCTCACCCGGTGCTCTAAGACCGTCCGGTTTGGGAATCACCGACTTAAGGCTCGTTACACAGGCAGATTAAAAAGCTTAATAGAACTAAAGAATAATACCATCAAAAATATGAAAAATAAGGCATTAGAGTTGAAAACCCCAAGTCAAGATTTCACGGTCACAAAGGTGCATATAACTTAGGGTAAAAAAATAGACTAAATGAGAAATACAGTTTAACTCTTTGTCTTGATTAATAGCAAGTTTTTCAATAGAGACTAAGTTTAGAAATTAAAGTTCGATTTCATATAACTTATAGATTACTTGAATTTTTACAATAATGCTTCAAATATTTTCTCATATTTTCAAAATTGGTTTTTAAAATACTAATACCTTGTTTTTCTTTTTGGATTTTGTGGGTGAAATCTACTTAAATTCTCACAAGACAAAACTCGTCCTCTAGGGGTAACTTAGAGCTTTAAAGGCTTGATGTACATGCTCAGTGTAGTTGCGTAACCTGCGAAAGTGGCCCAATAACTTCTTAGTCTTTTGAATTTTTGCTCGTGGATGAGCAATAGATAGTTGTGGGAGTGTGATTGTACACATTTTTTATATATTTATTGCATATTTATTACTAAATTTCTGTATCTATTTTGTACTGAATCCTACTAATAACCGTATCTTAATTTGCAGGCTTGTCCTAATTAAGAGGGAGAATATAAAACCAAATAATACCAGTTAAAATCAGATTTATCTGGATCCATTTGATTGCTGAAGATAATCTCAGATCCAGTTCGGTTAAATCAAATTCAGATAGATCTATTCGGTTAAATGGAGAATCAACATACATCAACAAAGATCAGATCGAAATCGGAGACCAAACTGAAAATCCAGTTGGACAAAAGGAGATAAAACAAAACCTGGAAAGCCTGCTCCCTAGATCTGGCCACATTCAGCCGCGGATCCGTGATAATCTTGGAGATAAGGGGACGTTAGCTCCCTCTATCTTCAGACTCTCCCCCTGATCCCTATTTGGCAATAAATATTGTATTTTCCCGAGTTTAACATGATGAAGACTAAGATTAAATTCTTGCTTTATTTTTAAGGTTTAGAATCATTGTTAGATAGTTTTGAGAAGTTGTATCTCAGTTTTTTAGTTTGTAGTTTAGTCCAGTAACAAGTTAGAGAGAGAAAAAGAGTGTGTAATTTACCATTGAAGTGACATCAAAGGAGATTCACCTTGTTTATCCAACTCTTCTTGAAAGTTTTGGTATGTTACATTTTAATTCTATGTTTTGTTTTATATCTAGTATGAGCAGCTAAATCAATTTTTCTGGGCTCACTATCACTTCTGTCTTCTATTCTTTTTTGCTTTGAACGATTTTTATGTAAAGAACTCAAGGAAATCATATGGATGGCTTAAACTAAGCCTTGCATCTTTGCAAGTATTCTTGAAGGCGCATGAGGATGGGTTTAAATTTCTAAACTTTTATTTTGAAAACAATACTTAAACTTGTTTTTACTTCATACTTGGAAAATAAACTTGATGATTTAACATTCAGTTCAAGAGTAATTTTTCAAAAGGAGTTAACTTTTTCATTCAACATCTTACATTCTTTACTTCAACTTTCAAAATTCAAGCTTAAGTTTTGGTCTATGATCAAGTTGAGGCATTAAGATTTCAAGAAAAGAATACATCGTTGAGTAGTAAGACAGCGAGCCCAGATCTCTTTTTACCTTATATACAATCAACATCACTCTCAAGTTTTCTTAAAAATCTTCTTTTTCAAAACCTATTCTATATCTTTAATTTTTCCTTGAATCACTTCACTACACTCCATATTCTTTTCTCCTAAAAAACATCAGCACTAAACTTGTTTTTCCCAAAAATACCAAAATGCTTGTATCTCATCTCTCCTCGTGGATACGACCCGTTAGCCCTATGCTATACGGAATTTTAATTTGAATCTGTATGGGACGTAACTAAGTACCATATTAGTTAAGTTAATAATAATTAATAAACTAGAGACATATGCTAGATTACACATCCTTGAGTATCAGTTGGCTGTTTTACACTAATGTGAGCTACTTTTTATTTATAGTTTTGTTCATGTTATTATTTAATTATCTTCTATTTACATTTTTATACATGTTATTATTTATCTAGTAGTTTCATATTAGTATAGTGATAAATACTCACTATTTATACATGCACACACTTTTTTCATTTTACACACACATTAATACTCACTATTTATACACATACACACTTTTTAAATTTACACACACATTAATACTCACTATTTATACACGTACACACTTTTTTTTATTTTACACACACATTAGGTCGCTTTCTGATAACTCTGGATTTACAAATCCTGATATAAGAGATGTTTTATTTTATTGACCAGGTGTTTGATAAGAATCGTACAAGGAGTCTAGAGTTTCTCTATGTTGATCACTGATATTCTTGCATCTTTTTCATTCCTGTTGTTTTCTTATTCTCTATATATATCACATTCAGTTATCATTCTATTTCTTTATTCATATATTATCATGTGTGGACATTTATGTGTATTGTTGCAGTGATCGTAATTTATCATATTAATTTATATAGTTTGTTCAGGTTACATAAGACTTAACGCGTATATGTGAGGTATTCTCCTTACATATATGTGTCGCCGACTCTCGTCGTGTCTCTGTTCTAGCATATTTTGAGAAGCCGGGCATGACAATGTGCCTTAGAGTTAGCATCAAACTCCTTTCTGACAATTTCGGACCAAGTATTCTCACCACCATTACACTAAATGGTTTGGTCACCTCTTTTGCAACTCAACTTTCTAGAGATTGCAAAAATACGGTCATCTTAACTTTTCATATGTTAAAGTTAAGGCCATCAAACTTGGAAGGAGACTTGACTCTATCGGCCATGGATGTAAGTGTATGAAACAAAAATATAATTAGCAAATAAGAATCTCTCTAAGATGGTTAAACCAAATCTAGAGTTCAAAGTTCTGATACTAATTGAAAGTCACCTATAGAGAGTAAATAGGTAAGAATGCTAATGTAATGTAGAATGCAACAATTTAAGCAAACAAGCAAAATGGTCAACTTAAAACAAGAAGTGAAGCTAGATTCCCAATCAAGGATGCTAGAACTTTTCATCTTAATTTCTCTAGATAAGAGTTGAGGTATACAATTATCTTCTTTCTTATATAAGAAAAAATCGATATTCCAACAATCATATCATGCAGTAACACAAATGCATTATGCAGCAAGAATGAAAATAGCAAGTATGAGTACAAGTAAAATAATAAAATAGTGGCAAGAATAAGAGACAAGGCAATCACAAACATAAGTCATTTTTTTCGAGGTTCAATCAACTTGCTTTATGTCGTTTGATTGAAGCTTTACCTGCACACAAAATACGGACTTTCAGAACTTTTAACAAAAATGTGCAAGTGCTTAATTCTTACCGCTATAGCAAGTGGCTATGCGGGTCGTGATCCACAAGGAGGGTTTGCGATGGAAGCATTCAAAGTTTTGTATTGAAATCTTTATGAAGAAAAAACAAAAGTTCTTCTTTTTTTAAGTTATGAAAAATAAAAAAAGAGTTATATTAAAGTTAGAAAGAAAACGGTAGAATGAGAAGGTGGAGAGAACCAGAAAATGAAAGTGATGAATGATTTAGAAGATGTGGTAATCTATACTAAAGAAATAAAAGAAATGAAATAAAATTACTTACCTTCTTTTCACCAAAAGCTTACCTTGAATCTTCAGCG
Organism: Agave tequilana; assembly: GCA_038442645.1. Classification (NCBI taxonomy): domain Eukaryota; kingdom Viridiplantae; phylum Streptophyta; class Magnoliopsida; order Asparagales; family Asparagaceae; genus Agave; species Agave tequilana. The sequence goes on from JAVJIF010020919.1 coordinate 60,907, forward strand.
ACAATGTTACCTTGAAGTGGAGGCAATCAGCGCATAGCCCATAAGAGTTGATTATTGGTCTCTTCCACATTACATCATCAAGACAACTTCAAGCATGAAATGATACAGAGAGACTCACATCCATCGTCATGAGCTATCGGTGGCACTCGCAAAGGCAAGGCTCTTTCGATGCTTTCAGACTCACATGGAAGACAATTTGTACCAAAAGAAGAGTAAAGTAGAAAGGAAGAAGAAGAAGAAAACTAAACCGAAGTATATACAAAGAGAGAATACAGATTTGATTTCATAACAATAAAAGAAAAGAAAGAAACCTTACACCGGTGTCACACTCAACTCAAGCTTCATTCTTGTTCTTCTATGAAAGTCTGATCTCCTCTGATTTACATAAGTTAAAATGAAAAATTACCTGAAAAAAAGAACAAAAACCTACACTAAAAAATGAAAAACTAGTCTAAATCCTATCTCTGCATGGTCGTCCCATTTTTCTCAGCTGAAACCTATATTTATAGCCAAAACCCTAACAGATAAGATCCCGGAAAGATTGGGGGAGCAAACGCTCCCCCAACAGAAATCAAACAGCCGCGAAAACGCGACTTTGGCCGCGTTTTCGCGGCCAGGGTGTGGCCAGGTGGCCACACCTTATTGGCGGGTCTCCCTGGTTTGGCCTTCTGACTTTATCTGTAGTTGGATTTTCAGTTTGAGTCCGGGAGTGTGACGAAATAGCCTTTGATTCTTGGCTTTAACCGATCGATTCTGAGAGGATTCTTCTCAACTGGTTTTCAACCTCTTGATTTTGCCCTGATTCATTGAGCTCGAATTAATTCTGATTTAATTCAGAATTTGGTGGGCTTTTGGGCTCATTTCTCTTCACCTCCTTAAGGAATGGGCCTGCAAATAAATTAAACATTTAATTAGGACAATACAGATTTTATTATATAATAAGTATGAAAATATGATACTAAATATGCAACATTAGCGACCAATCATCGTTGCCTTCACCACGTGAAAGATTTCACTATTCACTAAGGATCACACAAAGGTACCACAACTATAAGGTCTACATAAGACTCAAAGTACACAACTTCAACCTTCAAATCTCTACACAAGAGGTAACACTAAGCCAATGAAGTTTATAAGCTCTTGGCAATCACAAAGGTCACAAACTCTCTTTAAACTTCCAAAGAGTTTTTAGTGGAGAAGTGAAGCTCAAGAAGTTTGTAAGAGAAATTTTTGTTGTAAAATTGAACTTGAGAGCTTAAAATTTGCAGAGAATGATATGAAATTGAGAGCTCTTGAAACTTGAAACTTAAAAGCAAAAATTAATTTTTTTTCCTTAAAAACTTTGATCTAAAAACTTGTGAATAAACTTGTTAACTTGAGTGAAAAACTTCTCCTACAATGATCCATACATATAGGCAGTAGGTAAGAAATATTAGAGAGCTAAATCAGTCAATAAAACACTGATAAAATTCTAATAAAGTGAAGTATACCCGTTGGGGATAAGACAATACAGTTCAAAAAAATCTCGTTTAAATTGAAATTTGGCCTAAACGGCTCACTGGAGTTGTGACACTCTAATAGGGTTGTCGATAGTTTAGTATGCAACGGCTAAAATTTTAGCTATTGCAAAGCTTGCTTAGACTGTCGACAGCTGACTGATGCAGAACATATCAACTGTCGACAGTCTAGGTGGGCTGCTAACAGTCAGCTCTGAAACACTGAAGACCTTAGTCTCTGTAAATCCCTATCGACAGCTCCTTCTCAGGGACTGTCAACGACACTAAAGGGTTGTTGACAGCTCTATTAAGTTGTCGAAAGATAAAGACAAAAAACACAGGGTTTTTGAAATAATTTTGAAATAATTTTTGTATAAAACTTGTATAAGGTAACTTGTGCAAGTTTGTGTGAATCTTGAGCATTAATTCAACACCAAAACTTAAACATACTAAAATCTTACAAATTACATTAGCTTCAAGTCTTCATCAAAGAAAGCTTCTCTAAATCCATATTTTGATCATCCATGCTTGAATCTCTTCCTTAGATCAATTTGATCTCCTCACACCTTCCTTATGAGGAAGAATAAGCATCTTTCAAACTTTTGATCCTTGTCAGCTTATAAATAGTAGAACTTGATTAGTACCAAGTAATCTCATATGGTTTGTAATCATCAAAATAAAACTAGGGAGTGTACCCTTCGGCCAACACAACAATGCGCTTGGCTCAGAGGAGTTATTGTGAACCCCGTATAAACTGAGGATGCTCGGTATCAAAGTGAACCATGAGACTCATGTCCTGGTCACTTAATTAAGCCTTGAGACCGGCTTAACGGTGAAATTAATCTTTGTCGTTGTTTTGTGAGAAAAATTCACGGAAAGTTTCCTTGAATCAATTGAAAAATTACAACGGACTTATACTCCGACTACAAGGGAGGGAGAATATTGAGTCTTGAATCCTCCCTTTATTTAATGCCGGGTTCTTCAGGTGGCGATGGAAAGTGAATCTTGTTTTCCGTTGACCGGGTGAACGTCAGGAACTTTTGGGGATCTTCTCTTTGGATGGTGGACGAAGTAACATAGCTCTGTCAACCAGAGATCTCAAAGAGATTGCAGGCAAAGATTAACTTGTGCGCAGTAAGTTACTTGAAGAGTTAGACTCTCTTTCCTTTTTTTGTGGAATTCTTAAGTCAAGATCTAATTGACCGACCCTTTCTCCATAGCAACGGGGCTATTTATAGAGGTTTCAAGGTGAACGTGCCCCCTAAAATACTCCACAATAGGGGTTAACTCCCTCATTATGTGGGTGGTGATTGACCCCATAACAAGGGCAGTAATAACTGAGACGCGGGTTTTGACCCTCGCATCTTGGTACTGCAGTGCTGGCTGAGACGCGGCTTTCGACCCTCGCGTCTTGGCGCTGCAGTGCTGGCTAAGACGCGGGTTTCGACCCTCGCGTCTTGGCGCTGCAGTGCTGGCTGAGATGCGGGTTTCGACCCTCGCGTCTTGGCGCTGCAGTGGTGGCCATGATTAGCCCTACGTCTGGAGCTTGGAACTCTGCTTTTTGGTGGCTTGTCTTTTAGTGATCTTTAGACAGCCTACAGAACCCCCTCCAAAGTTTTCGATATTCTGCAATTAGCTGGGACAGATTTCAAAATACTTTGGACTCTAGCTAAATTCACCCTTCTCATGATTAGACTGACAATGCTCCGGGCTTGATCTTATTTGGAGTATGGCCTTCTTGAGTGCACTGTGGAACTCTTTGAAGCCGCCAAAATTGATCGTGTCGAGTGTCTAGATACACAGTCTAAACCTCCCCAATGCTTTAAGTTTGTCATTGGTGTACTTTGAACCAGGGGTAGACAGTCGTCTGCTTGTGCAAGTGTACTGTTGAACTGAATTGCAGAAGTAAGGACTGAACGCCAGTTCTGTGGACACAGGGGTGATACTGCTTTAAAGACGCGCCTTCTATAGGGGTGCATCTTTTGGGATGACAATGCGACTGTTACTCCGAGAGGTAGACGCGACTTTGGCCGGGTTGAAAAGATGTGATCTTCGGAGGGACGCGTCTTTTGAAATGAAGACGCGGCTTTCTGGACGCAACTCTGGCCGTGTTGAGAAGGGACGCGTCTTTAGAGATGAAGATGCGACTGTTGGATGCCAATCTGTGCCATGAGTATGTTGCCACGTGTCCTGTAGAATTGAGGGGACATCTTCTTTTTGGAGTGCGAACTTCACGCTGCATTGAATGCGCTGTCCACGCGTCAGGCGGTGATTAAGCGTCGAGCCAAGCGCCGCGTATCTTTGTGAATCACTGTGCCTATAAAAGGCAACAGTCCTTCAAGAGTCATCATTAGACTCTCCTTCTTCTTCGTTTGCATCTGTTAGGGTTTGAGAAAGAAGCTTTCTTTCTTCTCCTTGTTTCCTTCATCAAACATCGAATCATCGATCACAATGGCACCAAAGGCTAAGCATGCTGCTTCGTCTTCAAAGGTCGTCGTTCCTGAAACCAAAATGGGCGGTTCCGCCATGCAGGAAGCCCCTATTTCAGGTATAAAAAGCCATCGGACTTGATTTCCGCCATTAAAAGGGGTTTACAGAGTTCTTTTAACTCTGAAATTCCTTTTGAATGTAAACCGCCAACGCGGGCTCGCGCCTGTGTTTGATCTTCAGGCGCAGTTTTTGAGTCGATCAACAAGGCGCAGGTTTGATGACCTCTACTTCTTTTATCTGCTCGAATATGCGTCTGCTTGTTGAACACAGGGCCCCAATGAATCTTGCGTTTGAGTTCAATACTTAGAAATTTTTATAAGTCTTGGATTTTTAAAACGCGGGCTCCATGCTAGCCTCGCGATCATTGGATTTGGATGCAGATTTTGATGATCTCCGCGTCTGGGTGGGTTCATTTTCGCGTTTGAGTTGTAAACACTTAATCATTTTCTTTCAGATTTCTGATCAAGTATTATTTTCTTTTGTGCAGTGAGATATTCCTCCAATCCTCTCTCCAAAAGTGTCACTTCGGGCACGTAGGTGGTGCTGACCGCAATCTAACCTTCGTGTTGCAGAAGACTGCTCCTGTGACTACTGATAAGTCGAAAGAGCGAAGGGAGAGGATCTCTAAGGTCGACATGAGGACCTTTCGGGAAATTATGACTGACGGAGGATTTGAGATGGATTTACGTACTCCGTTAAAGAAACCCATCTTCTTCTTTGGGCAACATTGACGAGGATGGTAGTATTTTGCATGATGGCGATTACAAGTGGCTTCGCTAGATAGGGGATAGGAAATTCTTTCTTCCCAATATGGAGAGAATGTATCCCTTATCCTATCTCCAGCACATGTCTGTCTACCGAGCAATGGAATGGGAGCTTACCCGATCTGTCCTCGGTGTCTCCCTCGGCATACTAGGCACCAAAACTGTACACTCTGGAGGACACTGGAAGGAAATTTTTGATTTATTTCCTGGATTACTCAGGTTTGAATACCCAGTAGGGGAAACCCCTCGGCTCAGCACTACCTTCATTAATCAATTCATGAAGGTAAGGGGTGATTTCCCAATTGACTTTCGCCTGCTCGGGTGGGTTCATTCTTCTGACAAGTCCTGGTGGGGCAAGATGGTGGGCTTTGTCCTCGCCGAACTCGGAGCTCTGTTGGAACAAGTGGGATTGCGTCATGCGGTCAGGGCTATGCAGTATGGCATCCCGCAAAGTTCCCACAATTTTTATGGGATCCTGGAGCACTACAACCCTTTGACGGGGACATTCTTCACCCCAATCGGAGAGATGGGGCTCGCCCTACATGAACTATATGAAGTTTCGGGGCTGGTTATGGAGACGCCCCTTATGAAGAATACGTTCCAACTTCTGAGGAGCTTCATCTCTTGAGGAAAGAGTGCCCTCAGATATATGAGACTTACTGGGAAGTGTTGTGTCACTTCCACATCTGCGGTTAAATAACCTCCTGGAGGATTAGGGGAGTGAAGCAGATGTCTTGGGTGAGCTACCTGTTTAATGGTATAACTGAGAAAGATCACTCAGTGACCATTCTAGCTCCCAGCTCCGACGAGGAAATCGCCGAGAGGATTGATGCCTCTGTGAGTTCTTATACCACAGAGTCGAATGAAGACACTTTCAGACCTGATACAGTTTTTGAAAGTTTCCATCATCAAGCCCGGGTCCCCATTTCTAACCGGGCGCTACTGGCGGGCTTCCTCATGATGTGGCTAAAGCGCTGCGTAGTGCCGACACTGCCGCATGAAGTGATTGTTGCTGATGTGGTGTACCCGGCAGTCTTGTTGGCCTATGGCAGGTCCATCGCTCTCCTTCCGGCAATGGTGGCCGGAATCTAAAGTGGATTCAGGATCTGGCTCAGAGCCTGTGCAAAGTGGAGGCCATCGTCGACTCAGAAGGTAGACCGGAGGTTGACTCGGAGGGGAGGCCGAGAGTAAAGACTCCCAACCCCCGGATTGAGCTTCCCTATACGTACCTAATGCTTAGTACGTTATGCACTGCCCCTCACTGATGACGCCAGTGTCTCAATCTGAGGGGTTTGTCCCTTTTGTACAGTGGCTGGAGAGCTCGAGCTGGTCCCACTACTATATGTTCTACGTTCGGAAATGTATTCTGAACGTTTCGAATTATCATCTCAACCGCTGCTTCCCCGAGATTACCGGTGCATCTTATTGGGATAAATTTGCTGACCTCGCAGGTCCAGATGACTTCACGAGGTTGCCATCGGAAGTCTTCTGGTGGCTTATCAACATTCGGCCCGGTATCTGCTCTTTCGGTAAGGGAACTCATGTACAATTGAGCCCTATATGCCGAATCGTTTTGCCCGACAATTCGGTTATGATCAACTGTATGTCAGCAACCCCAATACCAAACTCTCCTTCAGTGAGAATCTATTTGAAGGTGCTCGGGCTTGGTATTACAGTGTGGCTGGAGGGACAAAGGCCATTTTCCGCTTGCCTGCCAAGACTCCTAACTGCTACGCAAGCCTCGGTTTCTGCACTTGGTATTTTTAGGCTAGCAAGATGCCTGATTATTTAAAATTACTCATGTATCAAGGGCATCAATGCATCTTATGAAGACAAATTGGCGTCCAACAAGCGCATGCGAGGCATCGATGAATACCAGGCAGCTAAGAAAGAGGCCAGAGGGGAGACAGGGGTGGAGCCGAGAGCAGCAGCACCTAAGGAGCAACTTGCTAGAAGGCGTCGACGGGCGGTGCCTAAACGTCCCCATGGCTCTACTTCCACAGTTGAGCCTACCCCGAAGAAGGCCAGGAGAGACTCGGCGGCTGAAGCTTACATGTCCGAGGCTGTCCCTTCCGGTGTTGAGGAGCAGAGGAGGAAGAGGAGGAGGAAGACGAAACCCCCTTGCCCTTGTTCGTCCTCGTGGATTGCGCAGCAGGGGACCCGTGATTTTAGAAGAAGGGGAGCTTGCTGATGAACCCACTGCAACTGATGAGGCTGAGCAACTCGAGGTTGACCTGGTGGGAAGGGATGATGTTAAGATTCCAGTGGTCTCAACTTAGCCAGGGTCTTCTTCAGCTCAATCGAGGAGAGATGAGGCACCGCAGCCTGGGTCTCCTAGTAATTCTCAAACTACGAAACCAACTTCTTTTGCACTTCTGCCAACGTTTGAAACGCCTGTTCATTTTTGTTCGCGCTTTTGCGCAGTTTTGGTTCACCCGATCAGAGATCTTGCTACATAGCTCTTCCTCATATCGCGAGCAGCTGATATCCCCATGAACAAAAATGATTCATCAGAAAGACGCGTTGAGCTTTCTTTCCTTCACCACCAACCAGCCCCTGAAACTCGGGTTCACGGATTTTTGCCGTCACCCAGATGTCACCATACTCTCTGGCATGAAGGTACCGACGAAGTTCAACAAGTACAACGGCATTGGTGACCCCACCGGTAACCTGACAGCCCCCGCAACTTCCTTTACAGTCCTCTGATAGATGTAAGCAATCCTGATTTTGAGTGAAGCTAGACCAGAAATCAGGCCCTTCGGGTGCAACCGAACGTGGCAAGGTCTCGATTGCCGAGGCGTCTTACGTTGCACTATCGTCTTCTTCCTCGTCCGGAGAGTATGAATATTCTTCGGGCGATGAAGTTAATTTTGGCGATGAACCCGCTCTTCCAGATCTGCGTAAATTCTCACATATTACGGAGGAAGAGATACAAGGGTGTGACCCCGTGACGGTGTCGCCAATAGCAACAATTACTCCTGCTGAAGGTACTCTCATTGTCTTTTTGACCCGTTTCTCTTTTAACTAGGGAAAGGCTCTGATGTTTTCCCTTTAACTTTATGCTACAGGGCTTGTCGTGGACAGTGAGGCTGCAACTTCCTCCCATATCGAGAAATGATATAAGAGCTGGCCCAGCAGGAGAGCGTTGAGGCTCCTTCTACTGAAATGCCTCAAGAGAGGGCAATTATTGAAGTTGGGGAGACATCAACCCTACACGATCTGCCCAGGAATTCGCCGTCTCCGAATCCTCAGCTTGGTAAGAAAATATCGATGCTTTGAATGTCCTCCTTTTTATTGTCATGGTTGACGTTTTGGTGATTTATAAAGAGCGCTGAGGAGCTCAGGTAGAGGATCTTGCGGCCAGCGTCGACCCAGAAGGCAATACAATTCAAGCCTCGCCCGAGGGCACCGAAGAGGTCGGATTTGATGCTACTTCAGTCGCCGTGGAGGCTGCTACGACGGCAACTTCCCTAGAAGTGTCGACGACCATCTCAGCTTCTGATGAACCTGTCGTTGACATCCCTCCTGCGCAAGACGAACCGATTTTTGCCTCTCGTCCTGTAGTGGAAAGGGGATCCGGGAGTTCGTCAGCGGAATTCTCTCCAGCCAATGATATCATGAAAGAACTGGCACGTCAAATGGTGCAGCAGTTCTTTGCTTCCATGCGATCATGCATTGACCTCATCCTTTCTAGGGGCAGCTCTTTCGAGTTTGCCCGAGTACTTCTTGAAAATCTGATCGGGAACATCAGTCATACTTGAGGTCCTTCGCAGGCCAGGGCATGCCTGATGCTGGTGGAGCAGTTGGGAAGTGACTTGAAAGAGCTCAAGTCCTTGGAAGATGCTGGCTCAGTACACGAGGCTCGGGCGACCCTGAATAGGCTTCTTGTTGCTCAAGAAAAGAGCGGAAGGAGATGGAGGAACAAATAGCTGAAGAGACCCGCCATCTCCAATATTTTCAGGCTGACCATCAAAGGCTGATTGGCGATTCAAAGGAAACTGAAATCGTCATGCAGAGCGCAGAGCAGGTTATTATCACTGCTCGGGCCACCATAGCCAAGGCAAGGCAGAGCCTTGATTAAAATCAACGAGCAAAAACTTGCCACTGCCAGAAGAGTAGAACTGGAAGCTGCCAAGACGCAGGCTGAAGAAAACCTCTTCACTCATTCCTCCAGGTTGGAATCTCTATGAGCGCAGCTGGCTGCGAAGAAATTCTTATCTGAGGAGGAGTTGCGGGTCCAAGCTCTCATGGAGGCTGAGAAAGCGCGTCAGCACGAGATGCATCGCCTCCGAGAACAAATTCGTTCTTTGACGAATCAAGATTATTAGCCTCCCCCTTTTTTTTGTAAAGAAAAGAGCGTTTGTATTACTTTTATCATTTTTGGCTCAAATAATAAAAGTCTTCAAAATTTTGCTCCATCTTCGTTGTTTCACTGTAGATGAATCCAACCTCTTAGTTGCAGTCTCTGGTTGTGATTCTTGACTGACTATGAATAATAAACTCAGGCTGAACTGAGTTTTCTTTTCTTTTTTTTTTTTGCAAAACGCGACTCTGATTTGCAGTGGAGACGCAGTTCTGGGAGACGCGACTCTGACCTGCAACTTGAGACGCG
>JAVJIF010020920.1:0-109025 GCA_038442645.1 Agave tequilana
CTCTTGTATGGCCTAGTCAGGCCAATCGGGGTTGAAAGTTTGACTTTTAGTCAAACTTCTCATAAAGAATAAAAAACTAGTTAAATAGTAGTAATGTACATAAAAAAAACTAATAATACCACTCACGGCTCTTGAAAACTATGTTTTCTTCCTGTTTGGGCACTATTCGGCTCTTATAAGGTCTACTTCAGGCCAATGGAGCTGAAAGTTTAACTTTTGGTCAAACTTCGTAATTAAAACTAAAAACAAGTTTAATTAGTATTAATTGTATAAAGAAACTATATAATAGTACTCCCGGCTCTTGAAAATCACATTTTCTCCCCATTTGGATCCTATTTAAAGCATGAGGCCTAAATCAAGCCAATTGGGGCTTGAAATTTGACTATTGGTCAAACTGCCCAATTAAGACTAGAAACAAGGTTAATTAGAAGTATTTGTATAAAGAAACAATTATAATACTACTGCCAGCCCTTGAAAACCACATTTTCTCTCTATTTGGGACCTAATTAGCTCTTATAAGGCCTAGATCATGCCAATCGGGGCTGAAAGTTTTACTTTATATCAGACTTCCCAATTAACACTAGGAACAAGGTTAATTTTTAATAATTGTACATAGAAACTATGTCATATTACTCTGGCTCTTGAAAACCATGTTTTTCTCCCGTTTGGGTCCCGTTCGGCTCTGTATGGCCTAGTTCAGGCCAATCGGGGTTGAAAGTTTGACTTTAGTCAAACTTCTCAATAAAGAATAAAAACTAGTTTAAATAGTAGTAATTGTACATAAAACTATATAATACCACTCACGGCTCTTGAAAACTACGTTTTCTTCCTGTTTGGGCACTATTCGGCTCTTATAAGGTCTACTTCAGGCCCATTGGAGCTGAAAGTTTAACTTTTGGTCAAACTTCGTAATTAAAACTAAAAACAAGTTTATTAGTATTAATTGTATAAAGAAACTATATAATAGTACTCCCGGCTCTTGAAAATCACATTTTCTCCCCATTTGGACCCTATTTAAAGCATGAGGCCTAAATCAAGCCAATTGGGGCTTGAAATTTGACTATTGGTCAAACTGCCCAATTAAGACTAGAAACAAGGTTAATTAGAAGTATTTGTAAAAGAAACAATATAATACTACTGCCAGCCCTTGAAAACCACATTTTCTCTCTATTTGGGACCTAATTAGCTCTTATAAGGCCTAATCATGCCAATCGGGGCTGAAAGTTTTACTTTATATCAGACTTCCCAATTAACACTAGAAACAAGGTTAATTTGTAATAATTGTACATAGAAACTATGTCATATTACTCTCGGCTCTTGAAAACCATGTTTTCTCTCCTTTTGGGTCCCGTTCGGCTCTTGTATGGCCTAGTTCAGGCCAATCGGGTTGAAAGTTGACTTTTAGTCAAACTTCTCAAAAAGAATAAAAAACTAGTTTAAATAGTAGTAATTGTACATAAAAACTATATAATACACTCACGGCTCTGAAAACTACGTTTTCTTCCTATTTGGGCACTATTCGCCTCTTATAAGGTCTACTTCAGGCCAATTGGAGCTGAAAGTTTAACTTTTGGTCAAACTTCGTAATAAAAATAAAAACAAGTTTAATTAGTATTAATTGTATAAAGAACAATATAAATAGTACTCCGGCTCTTGAAAATCACATTTTCTCCCCATTTGGACCCCATTTAAAGCATGAGGCCTAAATTAAGCCAATTGGGGCTTGAAATTTGACTATTGGTCAAACTGCCCAATTAAGACTAGAAACAAGGTTAATTAGAAGTATTTGTATAAAGAAACAATATAATACTACTGCCAGCCCTTGAAAATCACATTTTCTCTCTATTTGGGACCTAATTAGCTCTTATAAGGCCTAGATCATGCCAATCGGGGCTGAAAGTTTTACTTTATATCAGACTTCCCAATTAACACTAGAAACAAGGTTAATTTGTAATAATTGTACATAGAAACTATGTCATATTACTCTCGGCTCTTGAAAACCATGTTTTCTCTCCGTTTGGGTCCCGTTCGGCTCTTGTATGGCCTAGTTCAGGTCAATCGGGGTTGAAAGTTTGACTTTTAGTCAAACTTTCAATAAAGAATAAAAAACTAGTTTAAATAGTAGTAATTGTACATAAAAACTATATAATACCACTCACGGCTCTTGAAAACTACGTTTTCTTCCTGTTTGGCACTATTCGGCTCTTATAAGGTCTACTTCAGGCCAATTGGAGCTGAAAGTTTAACTTTTGGTCAAACTTCGTAATTAAAACTAAAAACAAGTTTAATTAGTATTAATTGTATAAAGAAACTATATAATAGTACTCCCGGCTCTGAAAATCACATTTTCTCCCCATTTGGACCCTATTTAAAGCATGAGGCCTAAATCAAGCCAATTGGGGCTTGAAATTTGACTATTGGTCAAACTGCCCAATTAAGACTAGAAACAAGGTTAATTAGAAGTATTTGTATAAAGAAACTATATATACTACTGCCAGCCCTTGAAAACCACATTTTCTCTCTATTTGGGACCTAATTAGCTCTTATAAGGCCTAGATCATGCCAATCGGGGCTGAAAGTTTTACTTTATATCAGACTTCCCAATTAACACTAAAAACAAGGTTAATTGTAATTATTGTACAATGAAAACTATGTCATATTACTCTCGGCTCTTGAAAACCATATTTTCTCCCCGTTTGGGTCCCGTTCGGCTCTTGTATGGCCTAGTTCAGGCCAATCGGGTTGAAAGTTTGACTTTTAGTCAAACTTCTCAATAAAGAATAAAAAAACTAGTTTAAATAGTAGTAAATGTACATAAAAACTATATAATACCACTCACGGCTCTTGAAAACTACGTTTTCTTCCTGTTTGGGCAATATTCGGCTCTTATAAGGTCTACTTCAGGCCAATTGGAGCTGAAAGTTTAACTTTTGGTCAAACTTCGTAATTAAAACTAATAACAAGTTTAATTAGTATTAATTGTATAAAGAAACTATATAATAGTACTCCCGGCTCTTGAAAATCACATTTTCTCCCATTTGGACCCTATTTAAAGCATGAGGCCTAAATCAAGCCAATTTGGGCTTGAAATTTGACTATTGGTCAAAACTGCCCAATTAAGACTAGAAACAAGGTTAATTAGAAGTATTTGTATAAAGAAACAATATAATACTACTGCCAGCCCTTTAAAACCACATTTTCTCTCTATTTGGGACCTAATTAGCTCTTATAAGGCCTAGATCATGCCAATCGGGGCTGAAAGTTTACTTTATATCAGACTTCCCAATTAACACTAGAACAAGGTTAATTTGTAATAATTGTACATAGAAACTATGTCATATTACTCTCGGCTCTTGAAAACATGTTTTCTCTCCGTTTGGGTCCCGTTCGGCTCTTGTATGGCCTAGTTCAGGCCAATCGGGGTTGAAAGTTTGACTTTTTGTCAAACTTCTCAATAAAGAATAAAAAACTAGTTTAAATAGTAGTAATTGTACATAAAAACTATATAATACCACTCACGGCTCTTGAAAACTACGTTTTCTTCCTGTTTGGGCACTATTCGGCTCTTATAAGGTCTACTTCAGGGCAATTGGAGCTGAAAGTTTAACTTTTGGTCAAACTTCGTAATTAAAACTAAAAACAAGTTTAATTAGTATTAATTGTATAAAGAAACTATATAATAGTACTACCGGCTCTTGAAAATCACATTTTCTCCCCATTTGGACCCTATTAAAGCATGAGGCCTAAATCAAGCCAATTGGGGCTTGAAATTTGACTATTGGTCAAACTGCCCAATTAAGACTAGAAACAAGGTTAATTAGAAGTATTTGTAAAAGAAACAATATAATACTACTGTCAGCCCTTGAAAACCACATTTTCTCTCTATTTGGGACCTAATTAGCTCTTATAAGGCCTAGATCATGCCAATCGGGGCTGAAAGTTTTACTTTATATCAGACTTCCCAATTAACACTAGAAACAAGGTTAATTTGTAATAATTGTACATAGAAACTATGTCATATTACTCTCGGCTCTTGAAAACCATGTTTTCTCTCCGTTTGGGTCCCGTTCGGCTCTTGTATGGCCTAGTTCAGGCCAATCGGGGTTGAAAGTTTGACTTTTAGTCAAACTTCTCAATAAAGAATAAAAAACTAGTTTAAATAGTAGTAATTGTACATATAAAAACTATATAATACACTCACGGCTCTTGAAAACTACGTTTTCTTCCTGTTTGGGCACTATTCGGCTCTTATAAGGTCTACTTCAGGCCAATTGGAGCTGAAAGTTTAACTTTTGGTCAAACTTCGTAATTAAAACTAAAAACAAGTTTAATTAGTATTAATTGTATAAAGAAAATATATAATAGTACTCCCGGCTCTTGAAAATCACATTTTCTCCCATTTGGACCCTATTTAAAGCATGAGGCTAAATCAAGCCAATTGGGGCTTGAAATTTGACTATTGTCAAACTGCCCAATTAAGACTAGAAACAAGGTTAATTAGAAGTATTATATAAAGAAACAATATAATACTACTGCCAGCCCTTGAAAACCACATTTTCTCTCTATTGGGACCTAATTAGCTCTTATAAGGCCTAGATCATGCCAATCGGGGCTGAAAGTTTTACTTTATATCAGACTTCCCAATTAACACTAGAAACAAGGTTAATTTGTAATAATTGTACATAGAAACTATGTCATATTACTCTCGGCTCTTGAAAACCATGTTTTCTCTCCGTTTGGGTCCCGTTCGGCTCTGTATGGCCTAGTTCAGGCCAATCGGGGTTGAAAGTTTGACTTTAGTCAAACTTCTCAATAAAGAATAAAAAACTAGTTTAAATAGTAGTAATTGTACATAAAAACTATATAATACCACTCACGGCTCTTGAAAACTACGTTTTCTTCCTGTTTGGGCACTATTCGGCTCTTATAAGGTCTACTTCAGGCCAATTGGAGCTGAAAGTTTAACTTTTGGTCAAACTTCGTAATTAAAACTAAAAACAAGTTTAATTAGTATTAATTGTATAAAGAAACTATATAATAGTACTACCGGCTCTTGAAAATCACATTTTCTCCCATTTGGACCCTTTTTAAAGCATGAGGCCTAAATTAAGCCAATTGGGGCTTGAAATTTGACTATTGGTCAAACTGCCCAATTAAGACTAGAAACAAGGTTAATTAGAAGTATTTGTATAAAGAAACAATATAATACTACTGCCAGCCCTTGAAACCACATTTTCTCTCTATTTGGGACCTAATTAGCTCTTATAAGGCCTAGATCATGCCAATCGGGGCTGAAAGTTTTACTTTATATCAGACTTCCCAATTAACACTAGAAACAAGGTTAATTTGTAATAATTGTACATAGAAACTATGTCATATTACTCTCGGCTCTTGAAAACCATGTTTTCTCTCCATTTGGGTCCCGTTCGGCTCTTGTAGCCTAGTTCAGGCCAATCGGGGTTGAAAGTTTGACTTTTAGTCAAACTTCTCAATAAAGAATAAAAAACTAGTTTAAATAGTAGTAATTGTACATAAAAACTATATAATACCATTCACGGCTCTTGAAAACTACGTTTTCTCCTATTGGGCACTATTCGGCTCTTATAAGGTCTACTTCAGGCCAATTGGAGCTGAAAGTTTAACTTTTGGTCAAACTTCGTAATTAAAACTAAAAACAAGTTTAATTAGTATTAATTGTATAAAGAAACTATATAATAGTACTCCGGCTCTTGAAAATCACATTTTCTCCCATTTGGACCCATTTAAAGCATGAGGCCTAAATCAAGCCAATTGGGGCTTGAAATTTGACTATTGGTCAAACTGCCCAATTAAGACTGAAACAAGGTTAATTAGAAGTATTGTATAAAGAAACAATATAATACTACTGCCAGCCCTTGAAAATCACATTTTCTCTCTATTTGGGACCTAATTAGCTCTTATAAGGCCTAGATCATGCCAATCGGGGCTGAAAGTTTTACTTTATATCAGACTTCCCAATTAACACTAGAAACAAGGTTAATTTATAATAATTGTACATAGAAACTATGTCATATTACTCTCGGCTCTTGAAAACCATGTTTTCTCTCCGTTTGGGTCCCGTTTGGCTCTTGTATGGCCTAGTTCAGGCCAATCGGGGTTGAAAGTTTGACTTTTAGTCAAACTTCTCAATAAAGAATAAAAAACTAGTTAAATAGTAGTAATTGTACATAAAAAACTATATAATACCACTCACGGCTCTTGAAAACTACGTTTCTTCCTGTTTGGGCACTATTCGGCTCTTATAAGGTCTACTTCAGGCCAATTGGAGCTGAAAGTTTAACTTTTGGTCAAACTTCGTAATTAAAACTAAAAACAAGTTTATTTAGTATTAATTGTATAATGAAACTATATAATAGTACTCCCGCCTCTTAAAAGCACATTTTCTCCCCATTTGGACCCTATTTAATGCATGAGGCCTAAATCAGCAAATTGGGGCTTGAAATTTCTCTATTGGTCAAACTGCCCAATTAAGACTAGAAACAAGGTTAATTAGAAGTATTTGTATAAAGAAACTATATAATACTACTGCCAGCCCTTGAAAATCACATTTTCTCTCTATTTGGGACCTAATTAGCTCTTATAAGGCCTAGATCATGCCAATCGGGGCTGAAAGTTTTACTTTATATCAGACTTCCCAATTAACACTAAAAACAAGGTTAATTTGTAATTATTGTACAATGAAAATATGTCATATTACTCTCGGCTCTTGAAAACCATATTTTCTCCCCGTTTGGGTCCCGTTCGGCTCTTGTATGGCCTAGTTCTGGCCAATTGGGGTTGAAAGTTTGACTTTTAGTCAAACTTCTCAATAAAGAATAAAAAATAGTTTAAATAGTAGTAATTGTACATAAAAACTATACAATACCACTCACGGCTCTTGAAAACTACGTTTTCTTCCTGTTTGGGCAATATTCAGCTCTTATAAGGTCTACTTCAGGCCAATTGGAGCTGAAAGTTTAACTTTTGGTCAAACTTCGTAATTAAAACTAATAACAAGTTTAATTAGTATTAATTGTATAAAGAAATTATATAATAGTACTCCCGGCTCTTGAAAATCACATTTTCTCCCCATTTGGACCCTATTTAAAGCAAGAGGCCTAAATCAAGCCAATTTGCGCTTGAAATTTGACTATTGGTCAAACTGCCCAATTAAGACTAGAAAACATGGTTAATTAGAAGTATTTGTATAAAGAAACAATATAATACTACTGCCAGCCCTTGAAAACCACATTTTCTCTCTATTTGGGACCTAATTAGCTCTTATAAGGCCTAGATCATGCCAATCGGGGCTGAAAGTTTTACTTTATATCAGACTTCCCAATTAACAGTAGGAACAAGGTTAATTTGTAATAATTGTACATAGAAACTATGTCATATTACTCTCGGCTCTTGAAAACCATATTTTCTCTCCGTTGGGTCCCGTTCGGCTCTTGTATGGCCTAGTTCAGGCCAATCGGGGTTGAAAGTTTGACTTTTAGTCAAACTCTCAATAAAGAATAAAAAACTAGTTTAAATAGTAGTAATTGTACATAAAGACTATATAATACCACTCACGGCTCTTGAAAACTACGTTTTCTTCCTGTTTGGGCACTATTCGGCTCTTATAGGCTTCAGGGCAATTGGAGCAGAAAGTTTAACTTTTGGTCAAACATCGTAATTAAAACTAAAAACAAGTTTAATTAGTATTAATTGTATAAAGAAACTATATAATAGTACTACCGGCTCTTGAAAATCACATTTTCCCCATTTGGACCCTATTAAAGCATGAGGCCTAAATCAAGCCAATTGGGGCTTGAAATTTGACTATGGTCAAACTGCCCAATTAAGACTAGAAATAAGGTTAATTAGAAGTATTGTATAAAGAAATAATATAATACTACTGTCAGCCCTTGAAAACCACATTTTCTCTCTATTTGGGACCTAATTAGCTCGTATAAGTCCTAGATCATGCCAATCTGGCTGAAAGTTTTACTTTATATCAGACTTCCCAATTAACACTAGAAACAAGGTTAATTTGTAATAATTGTACATTGAAACTATGTCATATTACTCTCGGCTCTTGAAAACCATGTTTTCTCTCCGTTTGGGTCCCGTTCGGCTCTTGTATGGCCTAGTTTAGGCCAATAGGGGTGAAAGTTTGACTTTTAGTCAAACTTCTCAATAAAGAATAAAAAACTAGTTTAAATAGTAGTAATTGTACATAAAAACTATATAATACCACTCACGGCTCTTGAAAACTACGTTTTCTTCCTGTTGGGTACTATTCGGCTCTTATAAGGTCTACTTCAGGCCAATTGGAGCTGAAAGTTTAACTTTTGGTCAAACTTCGTAATTAAAACTAAAAACAAGTTTAATTAGTATTAATTATATAAAGAAACTATATAATAGTACCCCGGCTCTTGAAAATCACATCTTCTCCCCATTTGGACCCTATTTAAAGCATGAGGCCTAAATCAAGCCAATTTGGATTGAAATTTGACTATTGTCAAACTGCCCAATTAAGACTAGAAACAAGGTTAATTAGAAGTATTTGTATAAAGAAACAATATAATACTACTGCCAGCCCTTGAAAACCACATTTTCTCTCTATTTGGGACCTAATTAGCTCTTATAAGGCCTAGATCATGCCAATCGGGGCTGAAAGTTATACTTTATATCAGACTTTCCAATTAACACTAGAAACAAGGTTAATTTGTAATAATTGTACATAGAAACTATGTCATATTACTCTCGGCTCTTGAAAACCATGTTTCTCCCCGTTTTGGTCCCGTTCGGCTCTTGTATGGCCTAGTTCAGGCCAATCGGGGTTGAAAGTTTGACTTTTAGTCAAACTTCCTAATAAAGAATAAAAAATAGTTTAAATAGTAGTAATTGTACATAAAAACTATATAATACCATTCACGGCTCTTGAAAACTACGTTTTCTTCCTATTGGGCACTATTCGGCTCTTATAAGGTCTACTTCAGGCCAATTGGAGCTGAAAGTTTAACTTTTGGTCAAACTTCGTAATTAAAACTAAAAACAAGTTTAATTAGTATTAATTGTATAAAGAAACTATATAATAGTACTCCCGGCTCTTGAAAATCACATTTTCTCCCATTTGGACCCCATTTAAAGCATGAGGCCTAAATCAAGCCAATTGGGGCTTGAAATTGACTATTGGTCAAACTGCCCAATTAAGACTAGAAACAAGGTTAATTAGAAGTATTTGTATAAAGAAACAATATAATACTACTGCCAGCCCTTGAAAATCACATTTTTCTCTCTTGGGACCTAATTAGCTCTTATAAGGCCTAGATCATGCCAATCGGGGCTGAAAAGTTTTACTTTATATCAGACTTCCAATTAACACTAGAAACAAGGTTAATTTGTAATAATTGTACATAGAAACTATGTCATATTACTCTCGGCTCTTGAAAACCATGTTTTCTCTCCGTTTGGGTCTCGTTTGGCTCTTGTATGGCCTAGTTCAGGCCAATCGGGGTTGAAAGTTTGACTTTTAGTCAAACTTCTCAATAAAGAATAAAAAACTAGTTTAAATAGTAGTAATTGTACATAAAAACTATATAATACCACTCACGGCTCTTGAAAACTACGTTTCTTCCTGTTTGGGCACTATTCGGCTCTTATAAGGTCTACTTCAGGCCAATTGGAGCTGAAAGTTTAACTTTTGGTCAAACTTCATAATTAAAACTAAAAACAAGTTTATTTAGTATTAATTGTATAATGAAACTATATAATAGTACTCCCGCCTCTTAAAAGCACATTTTCTCCCATTTGGACCCTATTTAAAGCATGAGGCATAAATCAAGCAATTGGGGCTTGAAATTTGACTATTGGTCAAACTGCCCAATTAAGACTAGAAACAAGGTTAATTAGAAGTATTTGTATAAAGAAACTATATAATACTACTGCCAGCCCTTGAAAATCACATTTTCTCTCTATTTGGGACCTAATTAGCTCTTATAAGGCCTAGATCATGCCAATCGGGGCTGAAAGTTTACTTTATATCAGACTTCCCAATTAACACTAAAACAAGGTTAATTTGTAATTATTGTACAATGAAAATATGTCATATTACTCTCGGCTCTTGAAAACCATATTTTCTCCCGTTTGGGTCCCGTTCGGCTCTTGTATGGCCTAGTTCTGGCCAATTGGGGTTGAAAGTTTGACTTTTAGTCAAACTTCTCAATAAAGAATAAAAAATAGTTTAAATAGTAGTAATTGTACATAAAAACTATATAATACCACTCACGGCACTTGAAAACTACGTTTTCTTCCTGTTTGGGCAATATTCGGCTCTTATAAGGTCTCTTCAGGCCAATTGGAGCTGAAAGTTTAACTTTTGGTCAAACTTCGTAATTAAAACTAATAACAAGTTTAATTAGTATTAATTGTATAAAGAAATTATATAATAGTACTCCCGGCTCTTGAAAATCACATTTTCTCCCTATTTGGACCCTATTTAAAGCATGAGGCCTAAATCAAGCCAATTGGCGCTTGAAATTTGACTATTGGTCAAACTGCCCAATTAAGACTAGAAACATGGTTAATTAGAAGTATTTGTATAAAGAAACAATATAATACTACTGCCAGCCCTTAAAACACATTTTCTCTCTATTTGGGACCTAATTAGCTCTTATAAGGCCTAGATCATGCCAATCGGGGCTGAAAGTTTTACTTTATATCAGACTTCCCATTAAACAGTAGGAACAAGGTTAATTTTTAATAATTGTACATAGAAACTATGTCATATTACTCTCGGCTCTTGAAAACCATGTTTTCTCTCCGTTTGGGTCCCGTTCGGCTTTGTATGGCCAAGTTCAGGCCAATCGGGGTTGAAAGTTTGACTTTTAGTCAAACTTCTCAATAAAGAATAAAAACTAGTTTAAATAGTAGTAATTGTACATAAAGACTATATAATACCACTCACGGCTCTTGAAAACTACATTTCTTCCTGTTTGGGCACTATTCGGCTCTTATAGGGTCTACTTCAGGGCAATTGGAGCTGAAAGTTTAACTTTTGGTCAAACATCGTAATTAAAACTAAAAACAAGCTTAATTAGTATTAATTGTATAAAGAAACTATATAATAGTACTACCGGCTCTTGAAAATCACATTTCTCCCCATTTGGACCCTATTTAAAGCATGAGGCCTAAATTAAGCCAATTGGGGCTTGAAATTTGACTATTGGTCAAACTGCCCAATTAAGACTAGAAACAGGTTAATTAGAAGTATTTGTATAAAGAAACAATATAATACTACTGCCAGCCTTGAAAACCACATTTTCTCTCTATTTGGGACCTAATTAGCTCTTATAAGGCCTAGATCATGCCAATCGGGGCTGAAAGTTTTACTTTATATCAGACTTCCCAATTAACACTAGAAACAAGGTTAATTTGTAATAATTGTACATAGAAACTATGTCATATTACTCTCGGCTCTTGAAAACCATGTTTTCTCTCCATTTGGGTCCCGTTCGGCTCTTGTATGGCCTAGTTCAGGCCAATCGGGGTTGAAAGTTTGACTTTTAGTCAAACTTCTCAATAAAGAATAAAAAACTAGTTTAAATAGTAGTAATTGTAAAAAAAAACTATATAATACCATTCACGGCTCTAGAAAACTACGTTTTCTTCCTATTTGGGCACTATTCGGCTCTTATAAGGTCTACTTCAGGCCAATTGGAGCTGAAAGTTTAACTTTTGGTCAAACTTCGTAATTAAAACTAAAAACAAGTTTAATTAGTATTAATTGTATAAAGAAACTATATAATAGTACTCCCGGCTCTTGAAAATCACAATTTCTCCCCATTTGGACCCCATTTAAAGCATGAGGCCTAAATCAAGCCAATTGGGGCTTGAAATTTGACTATTGGTCAAACTGCCCAATTAAGACTAGAAACAAGGTTAATTAGAAGTATTTGTATAAAAAAACAATATAATACTACTGCCAGCCCTTGAAAATCACATTTTCTCTCTATTGGGACCTAATTAGCTCTTATAAGGCCTAGATCATGCCAATCGGGGCTGAAAGTTTTACTTTATATCAGACTTCCCAATTAACACTAGAAACAAGGTTAATTTGTAATAATTGTACATAGAAACTATGTCATATTACTCTCGGCTCTTGAAAATCATGTTTCTCTCCGTTTGGGTCCCGTTGGCTCTTGTATGGCCTAGTTCAGGCCAATCGGGGTTGAAAGTTTGACTTTTAGTCAAACTTCTCAATAAAGAATAAAAAACTAGTTTAAATAGTAGTAATTGTACATAAAAACTATATAATACCACTCACGGCTCTTGAAAACTACGTTTTCTTCCTGTTTGGGCACTATTCGGCTCTTATAAGGTCTACTTCAGGCCAATTGGAGCTGAAAGTTAACTTTTAGTCAAACTTCGTAATTAAAACTAAAAACAAGTTTATTTAGTATTAATTGTATATTGAAACTATATAATAGTACTCCCGCCTCTTAAAAGCACATTTTCTCCCCATTTGGACCCTATTTAAAGCATGAGGCCTAAATCAAGCAAATTGGGGCTTGAAATTTGACTATTGGTCAAACTGCCCAATTAAGACTAGAAACAAGGTTAATTAGAAGTATTTGTATAAAGAAACTATATAATACTACTGTCAGCTCTTGAAAATCACATTTTCTCTCTATTGGGACCTAATTAGCTCTTATAAGGCCTAGATCATGCCAATCGGGGCTGAACGTTTTACTTTATATCAGACTTCCCAATTAACACTAAAAACAAGGTTAATTTGTAATTATTGTACAATGAAAATATGTCATATTACTCTCGGCTCTTGAAAACCAATTTTCTCCCCGTTTGGGTCCCGTTCGGCTCTTGTATGGCCTAGTTCTGGCCAATGGGGTTGAAAGTTTGACTTTTAGTCAAACTTCTCAATAAAGAATAAAAAATAGTTTAAATAGTAGTAATTGTACATAAAAACTATATAATACCACTCACGGCTCTTGAAAACTACGTTTTCTTCCTGTTTGGGCAATATTCGGCTCTTATAAGGTCTACTTCAAGCCAATTGGAGCTGAAAGTTTAACTTTTGGTCAAACTTCGTAATTAAAACTAAAAACAAGTTTAATTAGTATTAATTGTATAAAGAAACTATATAATAGTACTCCCGGCTCTTGAAAATCACATTTTCTCCCCATTTGGACCCTATTTAAAGCATGAGGCCTAAATCAAGCCAATTTGCGCTTGAAATTTGACTATTGGTCAAACTGCCCAATTAAGACTAGAAACATGGTTAATTAGAAGTATTTGTATAAAGAAACAATATAATACTACTGTCATCCCTTAAAACCACATTTTCTCTCTATTTGGGACCTAATTAGCTCTTATAAGGCCTAGATCATGCCAATCGAGGCTGAAGTTTTACTTTATATCAGACTTCCCAATTAATACTAGAAACAAGGTTAATTTGTAATAATTGTACATAGAAACTATGTCATATTACTCTCGGCTCTTGAAAACTACGTTTATGTCTTGTTGAGGCCCTATAAGGCTCTAATATGGCCTAATTCAGGCCAATCATGGTTGAAAGTTTGATTATTGATTAAACTTCTTAATTTAATGTAGAAATAAGATTAAATAGTTGTAATTATACACATAATATACACAAAAACTGATTAGAAACAAGTTTAATTAGTAGTAATTCTATAAAGATACTATGTAAAACTACTCTTGGCTCCTGAAAAATCACGTTTTCTCTCTGTTTGGCCTTCTTCGGCTCTAATAAAGCCTAGTGTTTAAGCTAATCGGGGCTGAAAAGTTGATTTTTGGTCAAACTTCCTAATTATGACTAAAAATAAGTTTAATTAGTAGTAATTGTACATTAACAATGTGTAATAGTACTCCAGCTCTTGAAAATCTCTTTTTTCCCCATTTGGGCCCTTTTTGTCTCTTATATGGCCTAGTTCAGGCCAATAAGGGATGAAAGTTTGATTTTAGATCCAAAATATTAATTAAGATTAGAAACATAGTTAACCAGCAGTAAATGTTCATAAAAACTATATAATACTACTTCTAGCTCTTGAAAATCATATTTTCTCCTTGTTTTGGCCCAATTCGGCTCTAATAAGGCCTACTTCAGGCCAATTAGGGCTGAATGTTTGATTTTTAATCAAACTTCCCAATTTAGAGTGGAACCAAGTTTAATTAGTAGTAATTGTACATAGAAACTATGTTATGCTACCCCCGACTCTTGTAAACCACATTTTCTCCCAGTTTAGGCCCTATTCGGCTCTTATAATAAGGCTTAATTCAGACCAATCGGGGCTGAAAATTTGTGTTTTGGTCAAACTTCCTAATTAAGAATAAGAACAAGTTTAATTAGTAATTGTACATAGAAACTATGTAATAACACTCTCGGCTCTTGAAAACCATGTTTTCTTTTTGTTTGGACCCATCGACTCTTAACAGGGCCTAGTTCAGGTAATCGGGGCTGAAAGTTTGACTTTTAGGCAAACATCCCAATTAAGAATAGAAATAAAGTTAATTAGTAGTAATTGTTTGTAGAAACTATGTAATACTACTCTCAACTCTTAAAATCCACCTTTTCCCTATTTCGGCCCTATTCATCTCTAATAAGCCGTATTTCAGGCCAATCGGGACTGAAAGTTTGACTTTTGGTCAAACATCTGAATTTAGAGTAATAACAAGGTTAGTTAGCAGTAATCATATATAGAAACTATATAATGCCACTCCCCGCTCTTGAAAATCATATTTTCTCCTCGTTTAGGCCCTATATGGCTCTAATAAGCCCTTGTTCAGGCCAATCTGGACTGAAAGTTAGATTTTGGTCAAACTTCCTAATTTAGAGTAAAATCAAGTTTAATTAGTAGTATTTGCATATAGAAACTATGTAATACCACTCTCAGCTTTTGAAAATCATGTTTTCTCCCATTTAGACTTTACTCGCCTCTTATAAGGCCTAAATCACGCCAATTGGAGCAAAAAGTTTTATTAGAACAAGTATTCGTATAAAGACTAGAAATAAAGTTAATTAGTAGCAACTGTACATAGAAACTATGTTATGCTACCCCCGACTCTTGAAAATCACATTTTCTCCCAGTTTAGGCCCTATTCGGCTCTTATAATGAGGCTTAATTCAGACCAATCGGGGCTGAAAGTTTGTGTTTGGTCAAACTTCCTAATTAAGAATAAGAACAAGTTTAATTATTAGTAATTGTACATAGAAACTATGTAATAACACTCTCGGCTCTTGAAAAACCATGTTTTCTTTTTATTTGGACCCACATCGACTCTTAACAGGGCCTAGTTCAGGTAATCGGGGCTGAAAGTTTGACTTTTAGGCAAACATCTCAATTAAGAATAGAAATAAAGTTAATTAGTAGTAATTGTTTGTAGAAACTATGTAATACTACTCTCAACTCTTAAAAACACCATTTCCCTATTTCGGCCCTATTCATCTCTAATAAGCCGTATTTCAGGCCAATCGGGACTGAAAGTTTGACTTTTGGTCAAACATCTGAATTTAGAGTGATAACAAGGTTAGTTAGCAGTAATCATATATAGAAACTATATAATGCCACTCCCCGCTCTTGAAAACATATTTCTCCTCGTTTAGGCCCTATACGGCTCTAATAAGCCCTTGTTCAGGCCAATCTGGACTGAAAGTTAGATTTTTGGTCAAACTTCCTAATTTAGAGTAAAATCAAGTTTAATTAGTAGTATTTGCATATAGAAACTATGTAATACCACTCTCAGCTTTTGAAAATCATGTTTTCTCCCCATTTAGACCTTATTCGCCTCTTATAAGGCCTAAATCACACCAATTGGAGCAGAAAGTTTTATTTAGAACAAGTATTCGTATAAAGACTAGAAATAAAGTTAATTAGTAGCAACTGTACATAGAAACTATGTGATACTACTCCGGACCTTGAAAACTACATTTTCTCCCTGTTTTAGGCCCTACACGCTCGAATAAGCCTTTACCACACCGGTCGGGGCTAAAAGTTTGATTTTTAGTTAAACATCTCAATTCAGAGTAGAAAAAAGGTTAAATAGCGATAATCGTACATAGAAATTATGTAATATTAATTCTGACTCTTGAAAACCACATTTGGGCCCTTTTCGGCTCTTAAAAGGCCTAATTCAGGTCATAACAGCTGAAAGTTTGAGTTTTGTTTAAATGTCTCAATTAAGATAAAGAACAAGTTTAATTAGTAGTAATTGTACATAGAAACTATTTAATACCACTCACGGCTCTTGAAAACGATGTTTTCTCTCTATTTGAGCCTTATTTGCCTTTTATAAGGTCTAGTTTAGGCCAATCAAGGCTGAAAGTTATACTTTTGGTCAAATTTCTCTATTAAGACTAGAAATAAGGTTAATTAGTAGTATTTATATGCAGAAACTAAGTAATATTAATCTCGGCTCTTGAAAATCATGTTTTCTCCCCGTTTGGGTCCCATTCGGCTCTTGTATGGCCTAGTTCAGGCCAATCGGGGTTAAAAGTTTGACTTTTAGTCAAACTTCTCAATAAAAAATAAAAAACTAGTTTAAATAGTAGTAATTGTACATAAAAACTATAAAATACCACTCACGGCTCTTGAAAACTATGTTTTCTTCCTGTTTGGGCACTATTCGGCTCTTATAAGGTCTACTTCAGGCCAATTGGAGCTGAAAGTTTAACTTTTGATCAAACTTTGTAATTAAAACTAAAAACAAGTTTAATTAGTATTAATTGTATAAAGAAACTATATAATAGTACTCCCGGCTCTTGAAAATCACATTTTCTCCCCCATTTGGACCCTATTTAAAGCATGAGGCCTAAATCAAGCCAATTGGGGCTTGAAATTTGACTATTGGTCAAACTGCCCAATTAAGACTAGAAACAAGGTTAATTAGAAGTATTTGTATAAAGAAACAATTTAATACTACTGTTAGCCCTTGAAAACCACATTTTCTCTCTATTTGGGACCTAATTAGCTCGTATAAGGCCTAGATCATGCCAATCGGGGCTGAAAGTTTTACTTTATATCAGACTTCCCAATTAACACTAGAAACAAGGTTAATTTGTAATAATTGTACATTGAAACTATGTCATATTACTCTCGGCTCTTAAAACCATGTTTTCTCTCCGTTTGGGTCCCGTTCGGCTCTTGTATGGCCTAGTTTAGGCCAATAGGGGTTGAAAGTTTGACTTTTAGTCAAACTTCTCAATAAAGAATAAAAAACTAGTTAAATAGTAGTAATTGTATATAAATACTATATAATACCACTCACGGCTCTTGAAAACTACGTTTTCTTCCTGTTTGGGTACTATTCGGCTCTTATAAGGTCTACTTCAGGCCAATTGGAGCTGAAAGTTTAACTTTTGGTCAAACTTCATAATTAAAACTAAAAACAAGTTTAATTAGTATTAATTGTATAAAGAAACTATATAATAGTACTCCCAGCTCTTTGAAAATCACATTTTCTCCCCATTTGGACCCTATTTAAAGCATGAGGCCTAAATCAAGCCAATTGGGGCTTGAAATTTGACTATTGGTCAAACTGCCCAATTAAGACTAGAAACAAGGTTAATTAGAAGTATTTGTATAAAGAAACAATTTAATACTACTGTCAGCCCTTGAAAACCACATTTTCTCTCTATTTGGGACCTAATTAGCTCGTATAAGGCCTAGATCATGCCAATCGGGGCTGAAAGTTTTACTTTATATCAGACTTCCCAATTAACACTAGAAACAAGGTTAATTGTAATAATTGTACATTGAAACTATGTCATATTACTCTCGGCTCTTGAAAACCATGTTTTCTCTCCGTTTGGGTCCCGTTCGGCTCTTGTATGGCCTAGTTTAGGCCAATAGGGGTTGAAAGTTTGACTTTTAGTCAAACTTCTCAATAAAGAATAAAAAACTAGTTTAAATAGTAGTAATTGTATATAAATACTATATAATACCACTCACGGCTCTTGAAAACTACGTTTTCTTCCTGTTTGGGTACTATTCGGCTCTTATAAGGTCTACTTCAGGCCAATTGGAGCTGAAAGTTTAACTTTTGGTCAAACTTCGTAATTAAAACTAAAAACAAGTTTAATTAGTATTAATTGTATAAAGAAACTATATAATATTCCTACCGGCTCTTGAAAATCACATTTTCTCCCCATTTGGACCCTATTTAAAGCATGAGGCCTAAATCAAGCCAATTTTGGATTGAAATTTGACTATTGGTCAAACTGCCCAATTAAGACTAGAAACAAGGTTAATTAGAAGTATTTGTATAAAGAAACAATATAATACTACTGCCAGCCCTTGAAAACCACATTTTCTCTCTATTTGGGACCTAATTAGCTCTTATAAGGCCTAGATCATGCCAATCGGGGCTGAAGTTTTACTTTATATCAGACTTTCCAATTAACACTAGAAACAAGGTTAATTTGTAATAATTGTACATAGAAACTATGTCATATTACTCTCGGCTCTTGAAAACCATGTTTTCTCCCGTTTTGGTCCCGTTCGGCTCTTGTATGGCCTAGTTCAGGCCAATCGGGGTTGAAAGTTTGACTTTTAGTCAAACTTCCTAATAAAGAATAAAAAACTAGTTTAAATAGTAGTAATTATACATAAAAACTATATAATACCACTCACGGCTCTTGAAAACTACGTTTTCTTCCTGTTTGGGCACTATTCGGCTCTTATAAGGTCTACTTCAGGCCAATTGGAGCTGAAAGTTTAACTTTTGGTCAAACTTCGTAATTAAAACTAAAAACAAGTTTAATTAGTATTAATTGTATGAAGAAACTATATAATAGTACTCCCGGCTCTTGAAAATTACATTTTCTCCCCATTTGGACCCCATTTAAAGCATGAGGCCTAAATCAAGCCAATTGGGGCTTGAAATTTGACTATTGGTCAAACTGCCCAATTAAGACTAGAAACAAGGTTAATTAGAAGTATTTGTATAAAGAAACAATATAATACTACTGCCAGCCCTTGAAAACCACATTTTCTCTCTATTTGGGACCTAATTAGCTCTTATAAGGCCTAGATCATGCCAATCGGGGCTGAAAGTTTTACTTTATATCAGACTTCCCAATTAACACTAGAAACAAGGTTAATTTTTAATAATTGTACATAGAAACTATGTCATATTGCTCTCGGCTCTTGAAAATCATGTTTTCTCTCCGTTTGGGTCCCGTTCGGCTCTTGTATGGCCTAGTTCAGGCCAATCGGGGTTGAAAGTTTGACTTTTAGTCAAACTTCTCAATAAAGAATAAAAAACTAGTTTAAATAGTAGTAATTGTATATAAAGACTATATAATACCACTCACGGCTCTTGAAAACTACGTTTTCTTCCTGTTTGGGCACTATTCGGCTCTTATAAGGTCTACTTCAGGCCAATTGGAGCTGAAAGTTTAACTTTTGGTCAAACTTCGTAATTAAAAATAAAAACAAGTTTAATTAGTATTAATTGTATAAAGAAACTATATAATATTCCTACCGGCTCTTGAAAATCACATTTTCTCCCCATTTGGACCCTATTTAAAGCATGAGGCCTAAATCAAGCCAATTGGGGCTTGAAATTTGACTATTGGTCAAACTGCCCAATTAAGACTAGAAACAAGGTTAATTAGAAGTATTTGTATAAAGAAACAATATAATACTACTGCCAGCCCTTGAAAACCACATTTTCTCTCTATTTGGGACCTAATTAGCTCTTATAAGGCCTAGATCATGCCAATCGGGGCTGAAAGTTTTACTTTATATCAGACTTTCCAATTAACACTAGAAACAAGGTTAATTTGTAATAATTGTACATAGAAACTATGTCATATTACTCTCGGCTCTTGAAAACCATGTTTTCTCCCCGTTTTGGTCCCGTTCGGCTCTTGTATGGCCTAGTTCAGGCCAATCGGGGTTGAAAGTTTGACTTTTAGTCAAACTTCCTAATAACGAATAAAAAACTAGTTTAAATAGTAGTAATTATACATAAAAACTATATAATACCACTCACGGCCCTTGAAAACTACGTTTTCTTCCTGTTTGGGCACTATTCGGCTCTTATAAGGTCTACTTCAGGCCAATTGGAGCTGAAAGTTTAACTTTTGGTCAAACTTCATAATTAAAACTAATAAACAAGTTTAATTAGTATTAATTGTATAAAGAAACTATATAATAGTACTCCCGGCTCTTGAAAATCACATTTTCTCCCCATTTGGACCCTATTTAAAGCATGAGGCCTAAATCAAGCCAATTTGCGCTTGAAATTTGACTATTGGTCAAACTGCCCAATTAAGACTAGAAACAAGGTTAATTAGAAGTATTTGTATAAAGAAATAATATAATACTACTGCCAGCCCTTGAAAACCACATTTTCTCTCTATTTGGGACCTAATTAGCTCTTATAAGGCCTAGATCATGCCAATCGGGGCTGAAAGTTTTACTTTATATCAGACTTTCAAATTAACACTAGAAACAAGGTTAATTTGTAATAATTGTACATAGAAACTATGTCATATAACTCTCGGCTCTTGAAAACTATGTTTATGTCTTGTTGAGGCCCTATACGGCTCTAATATTGCCTAATTCAGACCAATCATGGCGGAAAGTTTGATTATTGATTAAACTTCTAAATTTAAAATAGAAATAAGGTTAAAAGTTGTAATTATACACATAATTATACACAAAAACTGACTAGATACAAGTTTAATTAGTAGTAATTCTACAAAGATATCATGTAATACTACTCTTGGCTCCTGAAAAATCACGTTTTCTCTCTGTTTGGGCCCTATTCGGCTCTAATAAATCCTAGTGTTTAAGCTAATCGTGACTGAAAAGTTGATTTTTGGTCAAACTTCCTAATTAAGACTAAAAATAAGTTTAATTAATAGTAATTGTACATTAACAATGTGTAATAGCACTCCATCTCTTGAAAATCACTTTTTTCTCCATTTGGCCTAGTTCAGGCCAATAAGGGATGAAACTTTGATTTTGGATCCAAATATTAATTAAGATTAGAAACATAGTTAACTAGCAGTATATGTTCATAGAAACTATATAATACTACTTCTATCTCTTGAAAATCATATTTTCTCCTTGTTTTGGCCCAATTCGGCTCTAATAAGGCCTACTTAAGGCCAATTAGGGCTGAAAGTTTGATTTTTATCAAACTTTCTAATTAGAGTGGAACCAAGTTTAATTAGTAGTAATCGTACATAGAAACTATGTTATGCTATTTGGGACCTAATTAGCTCTTATAAGGCCTAGATCATGCCAATCGGGGATGAAAGTTTTACTTTATATCAGACTTTCCAATTAACACTAGAAACAAGGTTAATTTGTAATAATTGTACATAGAAACTATGTCATATTACTCTCGGCTCTTGAAAACCAAGTTTTCTCTCCATTTGGGTCCCGTTCGGCTCTTGTATGGCCTAGTTCAGGCCAATTGGGTTGTTGAAAGTTTGACTTTTAGTCAAACTTCTCAATAAAGAATAAAAAACTTGTTTAAATAGTAGTAATTGTACATAAAAACTATATAATACCATTCACGGCTCTTGAAAACTACGTTTTCTTCCTGTTTGGGCACTATTCGGCTCTTATAAGGTCTACTTCAGGCCAATTGGAGCTGAAAGTTAAACTTTTGGTCAAACTTTGTAATTAAAACTAAAAACAAGTTTAATTAGTATTAATTGTATAAAGAAACTATATAATAGTACTACTGGCTCTTGAAAATCTCATTTTCTCCCCATTTGGACCCTATTTAAAGCATGAGGCTTAAATCAAGCCAATTGGGGCTTGAAATTTGACTATTGGTCAAACTGCCCAATTAAGACTAGAAACAAGGTTAATTAGAAGTATTTGTATAAAGAAATAATATAATACTACTGCCAGCCCTTGAAAACCACATTTTCTCTCTATTTAGGACCTAATTAGCTCTTATAAGGCCTAGATCATGCCAATCGGGGCTGAAAGTTTTACTTTATATCAGACTTCCCAATTAACACTATAAACAAGGTTAATTTGTAATTATTGTACATAGAAACTATGTCATATTACTCTCGGCTCTTGAAAACCATGTTTTCTCTCCGTTTGGGTCCCGTTCGGCTCTTGTATGGCCTAGTTTAGGCCAATAGGGGTTGAAAGTTTGACTTTAGTCAAACTTCTCAATAAAGAAAAAAAACTAGTTTAAATAGTAGTAATTGTATATAAATACTATATAATACCACTCACGGCTCTTGAAAACTACGTTTTCTTCCTGTTTGGGTACTATTCGGCTCTTATAAGGTCTACTTCAGGCCAATTGGAGCTGAAAGTTTAACTTTTGGTCAAACTTCGTAATTAAAACTAAAAACAAGTTTAATTAGTATTAATTGTATAAAGAAACTATATAATATTCCTACCGGCTCTTGAAAATCACATTTTCTCTCCATTTGGACCCTATTTAAAGCATGAGGCCTAAATCAAGCCAATTTGGATTGAAATTTGACTATTGGTCAAACTGCCCAATTAAGACTAGAAACAAGGTTAATTAGAAGTATTTGTATAAAGAAACAATATAATACTACTGCCAGCCCTTGAAAACCACATTTTCTCTCTATTTGGGACCTAATTAGCTCTTATAAGGCCTAGATCATGCCAATCGGGGCTGAAAGTTTTACTTTATATCAGACTTTCCAATTAACACTAGAAACAAGGTTAATTTGTAATAATTGTACATAGAAACTATGTCATATTACTCTCGGCTCTTGAAAACCATGTTTTCTCCCCGTTTTGGTCCCGTTCGGCTCTTGTATGGCCTAGTTCAGGCCAATCGGGGTTGAAAGTTTGACTTTTAGTCAAACTTCCTAATAAAGAATAAAAAACTAGTTTAAATAGTAGTAATTATACATAAAAACTATATAATACCACTCACGGCTCTTGAAAACTACGTTTTCTTCCTGTTTGGGCACTATTCGGCTCTTATAAGGTCTACTTCAGGCCAATTGGAGCTGAAAGTTTAACTTTTGGTCAAACTTCGTAATTAAAACTAAAAACAAATTTAATTAGTATTAATTGTATGAAGAAACTATATAATAGTACTCCCGGCTCTTGAAAATACATTTTCTCCCCATTTGGACCCCATTTAAAGCATGAGGCCTAAATCAAGCCAATTGGGGCTTGAAATTTGACTATTGGTCAAACTGCCCAATTAAGACTAGAAACAAGGTTAATTAGAAGTATTTGTATAAAGAAACAATATAATACTACTGCCAGCCCTTGAAAACCACATTTTCTCTCTATTTGGGACCTAATTAGCTCTTATAAGGCCTAGATCATGCCAATCGGGGCTGAAAGTTTTACTTTATATCAGACTTCCCAATTAACACTAGAAACAAGGTTAATTTTTAATAATTGTACATAGAAACTATGTCATATTGCTCTCGGCTCTTGAAAATCATGTTTTCTCTCCGTTTGGGTCCCGTTCGGCTCTTGTATGGCCTAGTTCAGGCCAATCGGGGTTGAAAGTTTGACTTTTAGTCAAACTTCTCAATAAAGAATAAAAAACTAGTTTAAATAGTAGTAATTGTATATAAAGACTATATAATACCACTCACGGCTCTTGAAAACTACGTTTTCTTCCTGTTTGGGCACTATTCGGCTCTTATAAGGTCTACTTCAGGCCAATTGGAGCTGAAAGTTTAACTTTTGGTCAAACTTCGTAATTAAAAATAAAAACAAGTTTAATTAGTATTAATTGTATAAAGAAACTATATAATATTCCTACCGGCTCTTGAAAATCACATTTTCTCCCCATTTGGACCCTATTTAAAGCATGAGGCCTAAATCAAGCCAATTGGGGCTTGAAATTTGACTATTGGTCAAACTGCCCAATTAAGACTAGAAACAAGGTTAATTAGAAGTATTTGTATAAAGAAACAATATAATACTACTGCCAGCCCTTGAAAACCACATTTTCTCTCTATTTGGGACCTAATTAGCTCTTATAAGGCCTAGATCATGCCAATCGGGGCTGAAAGTTTTACTTTATATCAGACTTTCCAATTAACACTAGAAACAAGGTTAATTTGTAATAATTGTACATAGAAACTATGTCATATTACTCTCGGCTCTTGAAAACCATGTTTTCTCCCCGTTTTGGTCCCGTTCGGCTCTTGTATGGCCTAGTTCAGGCCAATCGGGGTTGAAAATTTGACTTTTAGTCAAACTTCCTAATAACGAATAAAAAACTAGTTTAAATAGTAGTAATTATACATAAAAACTATATAATACCACTCACGGCTCTTGAAAACTACGTTTTCTTCCTGTTTGGGCACTATTCGGCTCTTATAAGGTCTACTTCAGGCCAATTGGAGCTGAAAGTTTAACTTTTGGTCAAACTTCATAATTAAAACTAATAACAAGTTTAATTAGTATTAATTGTATAAAGAAACTATATAATAGTACTCCCGGCTCTTGAAAATCACATTTTCTCCCCATTTGGACCCTATTTAAAGCATGAGGCCTAAATCAAGCCAATTTGCGCTTGAAATTTGACTATTGGTCAAACTGCCCAATTAAGACTAGAAACAAGGTTAATTAGAAGTATTTGTATAAAGAAATAATATAATACTACTGCCAGCCCTTGAAAACCACATTTTCTCTCTATTTGGGACCTAATTAGCTCTTATAAGGCCTAGATCATGCCAATCGGGCTGAAAGTTTTACTTTATATCAGACTTTCAAATTAACACTAGAAACAAGGTTAATTTGTAATAATTGTACATAGAAACTATGTCATATAACTCTCGGCTCTTGAAAACTATGTTTATGTCTTGTTGAGGCCCTATACGGCTCTAATATTGCCTAATTCAGACCAATCATGGCGGAAAGTTTGATTATTGATTAAACTTCTAAATTTAAAATAGAAATAAGGTTAAAAAGTTGTAATTATACACATAATTATACACAAAAACTGACTAGATACAAGTTTAATTAGTAGTAATTCTACAAAGATATATGTAATACTACTCTTGGCTCCTGAAAAATCACGTTTTCTCTCTGTTTGGGCCCTATTCGGCTCTAATAAATCCTAGTGTTTAAGCTAATCGTGACTGAAAAGTTGATTTTTGGTCAAACTTCCTAATTAAGACTAAAAATAAGTTTAATTAATAGTAATTGTACATTAACAATGTGTAATAGCACTCCATCTCTTGAAAATCACTTTTTTCTCCATTTGGCCTAGTTCAGGCCAATAAGGGATGAAACTTTGATTTTGGATCCAAAATATTAATTAAGATTAGAAACATAGTTAACTAGCAGTATATGTTCATAGAAAACTATATAATACTACTTCTATCTCTTGAAAATCATATTTTCTCCTTGTTTTTGGCCCAATTCGGCTCTAATAAGGCCTACTTAAGGCCAATTAGGGCTGAAAGTTTGATTTTTAATCAAACTTTCTAATTTAGAGTGGAACCAAGTTTAATTAGTAGTAATCGTACATAGAAACTATGTTATGCTATTTGGGACCTAATTAGCTCTTATAAGGCCTAGATCATGCCAATCGGGGATGAAAGTTTTACTTTATATCAGACTTTCCAATTAACACTAGAAACAAGGTTAATTTGTAATAATTGTACATAGAAACTATGTCATATTACTCTCGGCTCTTGAAAACCAAGTTTTCTCTCCATTTGGGTCCCGTTCGGCTCTTGTATGGCCTAGTTCAGGCCAATCGGGGTTGAAAGTTTGACTTTTAGTCAAACTTCTCAATAAAGAATAAAAAACTTGTTTAAATAGTAGTAATTGTACATAAAAACTATATAATACCATTCACGGCTCTTGAAAACTACGTTTTCTTCCTGTTTGGGCACTATTCGGCTCTTATAAGGTCTACTTCAGGCCAATTGGAGCTGAAAGTTAAACTTTTGGTCAAACTTTGTAATTAAAACTAAAAACAAGTTTAATTAGTATTAATTGTATAAAAAAACTATATAATAGTACTACCGGCTCTTGAAAATCTCATTTTCTCCCCATTTGGATCCTATTTAAAGCATGAGGCTTAAATCAAGCCAATTGGGGCTTGAAATTTGACTATTGGTCAAACTGCCCAATTAAGACTAGAAACAAGGTTAATTAGAAGTATTTGTATAAAGAAATAATATAATACTACTGCCAGCCTTGAAAACCACATTTTCTCTCTATTTAGGACCTAATTAGCTCTTATAAGGCCTAGATCATGCCAATCGGGGCTGAAAGTTTTACTTTATATCAGACTTCCCAATTAACACTAGAAATAAGGTTAATTTGTAATTATTGTACATAGAAACTATGTCATATTACTCTCGGCTCTTGAAAACCATGTTTTCTCTCCGTTTGGGTCCCGTTCGGCTCTTGTATGGCCTAGTTTAGGCCATCAGGGGTTGAAAGTTTGACTTTTAGTCAAACTTCTCAATAAAGAATAAAAAACTAGTTTAAATAGTAGTAATTGTATATAAATACTATATAATACAACTCACGGCTCTTGAAAACTACGTTTTCTTCCTGTTTGGGTACTATTCGGCTCTTATAAGGTCTACTTCAGGCCAATTGGAGCTGAAAGTTTAACTTTTGGTCAAACTTCATAATTAAAACTAAAAACAAGTTTAATTAGTATTAATTGTATAAAGAAACTATATAATATTCCTACCGGCTCTTGAAAATCACATTTTCTCCCCATTTGGACCCTATTTAAAGCATGAGGCCTAAATCAAGCCAATTTTGGATTGAAATTTGACTATTGGTCAAACTGCCCAATTAAGACTAGAAACAAGGTTAATTAGAAGTATTTGTATAAAGAAACAATATAATACTACTGCCAGCCCTTGAAAACCACATTTTCTCTCTATTTGGGACCTAATTAGCTCTTATAAGGCCTAGATCATGCCAATCGGGGCTGAAAGTTTTACTTTATATCAGACTTTCCAATTAACACTAGAAACAAGGTTAATTTGTAATAATTGTACATAGAAACTATGTCATATTACTCTCGGCTCTTGAAACCATGTTTTCTCCCCGTTTTGGTCCCGTTCGGCTCTTGTATGGCCTAGTTCAGGCCAATCGGGGTTGAAAGTTTGACTTTTAGTCAAACTTCCTAATAAAGAATAAAAAACTAGTTTAAATAGTAGTAATTATACATAAAAACTATATAATACCACTCACGGCTCTTGAAAACTACGTTTTCTCCTGTTTGGGCACTATTCGGCTCTTATAAGGTCTACTTCAGGCCAATTGGAGCTGAAAGTTTAACTTTTGGTCAAACTTCGTAATTAAAACTAAAAACAAGTTTAATTAGTATTAATTGTATGAAGAAACTATATAATAGTACTCCCGGCTCTTGAAAATTACATTTTCTCCCCATTTGGACCCCATTTAAAGCATGAGGCCTAAATCAAGCCAATTGGGGCTTGAAATTTGACTATTGGTCAAACTGCCCAATTAAGACTAGAAACAAGGTTAATTAGAAGTATTTGTATAAAGAAAACAATATAATACTACTGCCAGCCCTTGAAAACCACATTTTCTCTCTATTTGGGACCTAATTAGCTCTTATAAGGCCTAGATCATGCCAATCGGGGCTGAAAGTTTTACTTTATATCAGACTTCCCAATTAACACTAGAAACAAGGTTAATTTTTAATAATTGTACATAGAAACTATGTCATATTGCTCTCGGCTCTTGAAAATCATGTTTTCTCTCCGTTTGGGTCCCGTTCGGCTCTTGTATGGCCTAGTTCAGGCCAATCGGGGTTGAAAGTTTGACTTTTAGTCAAACTTCTCAATAAAGAATAAAAAACTAGTTTAAATAGTAGTAATTGTATATAAAGACTATATAATACCACTCACGGCTCTTGAAAACTACGTTTTCTTCCTGTTTGGGCACTATTCGGCTCTTATAAGGTCTACTTCAGGCCAATTGGAGCTGAAAGTTTAACTTTTGGTCAAACTTCGTAATTAAAAATAAAAACAAGTTTAATTAGTATTAATTGTATAAAGAAACTATATATATTCCTACCGGCTCTTGAAAATCACATTTTCTCCCCATTTGGACCCTATTTAAAGCATGAGGCCTAAATCAAGCCAATTGGGGCTTGAAATTTGACTATTGGTCAAACTGCCCAATTAAGACTAGAAACAAGGTTAATTAGAAGTATTTGTATAAAGAAACAATATAATACTACTGCCAGCCCTTGAAAACCACATTTTCTCTCTATTTGGGACCTAATTAGCTCTTATAAGGCCTAGATCATGCCAATCGGGGCTGAAAGTTTTACTTTATATCAGACTTTCCAATTAACACTAGAAACAAGGTTAATTTGTAATAATTGTACATAGAAACTATGTCATATTACTCTCGGCTCTTGAAAACCATGTTTTCTCCCCGTTTTGGTCCCGTTCGGCTCTTGTATGGCCTAGTTCAGGCCAATCGGGGTTGAAAGTTTGACTTTTAGTCAAACTTCCTAATAACGAATAAAAAACTAGTTTAAATAGTAGTAATTATACATAAAAACTATATAATACCACTCACGGCTCTTGAAAACTACGTTTTCTTCCTGTTTGGGCACTATTCGGCTCTTATAAGGTCTACTTCAGGCCAATTGGAGCTGAAAGTTTAACTTTTGGTCAAACTTCATAATTAAAACTAATAACAAGTTTAATTAGTATTAATTGTATAAAGAAACTATATAATAGTACTCCCGGCTCTTGAAAATCACATTTTCTCCCCATTTGGACCCTATTTAAAGCATGAGGCCTAAATCAAGCCAATTTGCGCTTGAAATTTAACTATTGGTCAAACTGCCCAATTAAGACTAGAAACAAGGTTAATTAGAAGTATTTGTATAAAGAAATAATATAATACTACTGCCAGCCCTTGAAAACCACATTTTCTCTCTATTTGGGACCTAATTAGCTCTTATAAGGCCTATATCATGCCAATCGGGGCTGAAAGTTTTACTTTATATCAGACTTTCAAATTAACACTAGAAACAAGGTTAATTTGTAATAATTGTACATAGAAACTATGTCATATAACTCTCGGCTCTTGAAAACTATGTTTATGTCTTGTTGAGGCCCTATACGGCTCTAATATTGCCTAATTCAGACCAATCATGGCGGAAGTTTGATTATTGATTAAACTTCTAATTTAAAATAGAAATAAGGTTAAAAAGTTGTAATTATACACATAATTATACACAAAAACTGACTAGATACAAGTTTAATTAGTAGTAATTCTACAAAGATATTATGTAATACTACTCTTGGCTCCTGAAAAATCACGTTTTCTCTCTGTTTGGGCCCTATTCGGCTCTAATAAATCCTAGTGTTTAAGCTAATCGTGACTGAAAAGTTGATTTTTGGTCAAACTTCCTAATTAAGACTAAAAATAAGTTTAATTAATAGTAATTGTACATTAACAATGTGTAATAGCACTCCATCTCTTGAAAATCACTTTTTTCTCCATTTGGCCTAGTTCAGGCCAATAAGGGATGAAACTTTGATTTTGGATCCAAAATATTAATTAAGATTAGAAACATAGTTAACTAGCAGTATATGTTCATAGAAACTATATAATACTACTTCTATCTCTTGAAAATCATATTTTCTCCTTGTTTTGGGCCCAATTCGGCTCTAATAAGGCCTACTTAAGGCCATTAGGGCTGAAAGTTTGATTTTTAATCAAACTTTCTAATTTAGAGTGGAACCAAGTTTAATTAGTAGTAATCGTACATAGAAACTATGTTATGCTATTTGGGACCTAATTAGCTCTTATAAGGCCTAGATCATGCCAATCGGGGATGAAAGTTTTACTTTATATCAGACTTTCCAATTAACACTAGAAACAAGGTTAATTTGTAATAATTGTACATAGAAACTATGTCATATTACTCTCGGCTCTTGAAAACCAAGTTTTCTCTCCATTTGGGTCCCGTTCAGCTCTTGTATGGCCTAGTTCAGGCCAATCGGGGTTGAAAGTTTGACTTTTAGTCAAACTTCTCAATAAAGAATAAAAAACTTGTTTAAATAGTAGTAATTGTACATAAAAACTATATAATACCATTCACGGCTCTTGAAAACTACGTTTTCTTCCTGTTTGGGCACTATTCGGCTCTTATAAGGTCTACTTCAGGCCAATTGGAGCTGAAAGTTAAACTTTTGGTCAAACTTTGTAATTAAAACTAAAACAAGTTTAATTAGTATTAATTGTATAAAGAAACTATATAATAGTACTACCGGCTCTTGAAAATCTCATTTTCTCCCCATTTGGACCCTATTTAAAGCATGAGGCTTAAATCAAGCCAATTGGGGCTTGAAATTTGACTATTGGTCAAACTGCCCAATTAAGACTAGAAACAAGGTTAATTAGAAGTATTTGTATAAAGAAATAATATAATACTACTGCCAGCCCTTGAAAACCACATTTTCTCTCTATTTAGGACCTAATTAGCTCTTATAAGGCCTAGATCATGCCAATCGGGGCTGAAAGTTTTACTTTATATCAGACTTCCCAATTAACACTAGAAACAAGGTTAATTTGTAATTATTGTACATAGAAACTATGTCATATTACTCTCGGCTCTTGAAAACCATGTTTTCTCTCCGTTTGGGTCCCGTTTGGCTCTTGTATGGCCTAGTTCAGGCCAATCGGGGTTGAAAATTTGACTTTTAGTCAAACTTCTCAATAAAGAATAAAAAACTAGTTTAATTAGTAGTAATTGTACATAAAACTATATAATACCATTCACGGCTCTTGAAAACTACGTTTTCTTCCTGTTTGGGCACTATTCGGCTCTTATAAGGTCTACTTCAGGCCAATTGGAGCTGAAAGTTTAACTTTTGGTTAAACTTCGTAATTAAAACTAAAAGAAAGTTTAATTAGTATTAATTGTATAAAGAAACTATATAATAGTACTCCCAGCTCTTGAAAATCACATTTTCTCCCAATTTGGACCCTACTTAAAGCATGAGGATAAATCAAGCCAATTGGGGCTTGAAATTTGAGTATTGGTCAAACTGCCCAATTAAGACTAGAAATAAGGTTAATTAGAAGTATTTGTATAAAGAAACAATATAATACTACTGCCAGCCCTTGAAAACCACATTTTCTCTCTATTTGGGACCTAATTTGCTCTTATAAGGCCTAGATCATGCCAATCGGGGCTGAAAGTTTTACTTTATATCAGACTTCACAATTAACACAAGAAACAAGTTTAATTTGTAATAATTGTACATAGAAAATATGTCATATTACTCTCGGCTCTTGAAAACCATGTTTCTCTCCGTTAGGGTCCCGTTCGGCTCTTGTATGGCCTAGTTCAGGCCAATCGGGGTTGAAAGTTTGACTTTTAGTCAAACTTCTTAATAAGAATAAAAAACTAGTTTAAATAGTAGTAATTGTACATAAAAACTATATAATACCATTCACGGCTCTTGAAAACTACGTTTTCTTCCTGTTTGGGCACTATTCGGCTCTTATAAGGTCTACTTCAGGTCAATTGGAGCTGAAAGTTTAACTTTTGGTCAAACTTCGTAATTAAAACTAAAAACAAGTTTAATTAGTCTTAATTGTATAAAGAAACTATATAATAGTACTACCGGCTCTTAAAAATCACATTTTCTCCCCATTTGGACCCTATTTATAGCATGAGGCCTAAATCAAGCCAATTGGGGCTTGAAATTTGACTATTGGTCAAACTGCCCAATTAAGACTAGAAACAAGGTTAATTAGAAGTATTTGTATAAAGAAACAATATAATTCTACTGCCAGCCCTTGAAAACCACATTTTCTCTCTATTTGGGACCTAATTAGCTCTTATAAGGCCTAGATCATGCCAATCGGGCTGAAAGTTTTACTTTATATCAGACTTCCCAATTATCACTAGAAACAAGGTTAATTTGTAATAATTGTACGTAGAAACTATGTCATATTACTCTCGGCTCTTGAAAACCATGTTTTCTCTCCGTTTGGGTCCCGTTCGGCTCTTGTATGCCTAGTTCAGGCCAATCGGGGTTGAAAATTTGACTTTTAGTCAAACTTCTCAATAAAGAATAAAAATTAGTTTAAATAGTAGTAATTGTACGTAAAAAACTATATAATACCATTCACGGCTCTTGAAAACTACGTTTTCTTCCTGTTTGGGCACTATTCGGCTCTTATAAGGTCTACTTCAGGCCAATTTGAGCTGAAAGTTTAACTTTTGGTCAAACTTCGTATTTAAAACTAAAAACAAGTTTAATTAGTATTAATTGTATAAAGAAACTATATAATAGTACTCCCGGCTCTTGAAAATCACATTTTCTCCTCATTTGGACCCTATTTAAAGCATGAGGCCTAAATCAAGCCAATTGGGGCTTGAAATTTGACTATTGGTCAAACTGCCCAATTAAGACTAGAAACAAGGTTAATTTGAAGTATTTGTATAAAGAAACAATATAATACTACTGCCAGCCCTTGAAAACCACATTTTCTCTCTATTTGGGACCTAATTAGCTCTTATAAGGCCTAGATCAAGCCAATCGGGGCTGAAAGTTTTACTTTATTTCAGACTTCCCAATTAACACTAGAAACAAGGTTAATTTGTAATAATTGTACATAGAAACTATGTCATATTACTCTCGGTCTTGAAAACCATGTTTTCTCTCCGTTTGGGTCCCGTTCGGCTCTTGTATGGCCTAGTTCAGGCCAATCGGGGTTGAAAGTTTGACTTTAAGTCAAACTTCTTAATAAGGAATAAAAAACTAGTTTAAATAGTAGTAATTGTACATAAAAATTATATAATACCACTCACGGCTCTTGAAAACTACGTTTTCTTCCTGTTTGGGCACTATTCGGCTCTTATAAGGTCTACTTCAGGCCAATTGGAGCTGAAAGTTTAACTTTTGGTCAAACTTCATAATTAAAACTAAAAACAAGTTTAATTAGTATTAATTGTATAAAGAAACTATATAATAGTACTCCCGGCTCTTGAAAATCACATTTTCTCCTCATTTGGACCCTACTTAAAGTATGAGGCCTAAATCAAGCAAATTGGGGCTTGAAATTTGACTATTGGTCAAACTGCCCAATTAAGACTAGAAACAAGGTTAATTAGAAGTATTTGTATAAAGAAACAATATAATACTACTGCCAGCCCTTGAAAACCACATTTTCTCTCTATTTGGGACCTAATTAGCTCTTATAAGGCCTAGATCATGCCAATCGGGGCTGAAAGTTTTACTTTATATCAGACTTCCCAATTAACACTAGAAACAAGGTTAATTTGTAATAATTGTACGTAGAAACTATGTCATATTACTCTCGGCTCTTGAAAACCATGTTTTCTCTCCGTTTGGGTCCCGTTCGGCTCTTGTATGGCCTAGTTCAGGCCAATCGGGGTTGAAAATTTGACTTTTAGTCAAACTTCTCAATAAAGAATAAAAACTAGTTTAAATAGTAGTAATTGTACATAAAAACTATATAATACCATTCACGGCTCTTGAAAACTACGTTTTCTTCCTGTTTGGGCACTATTCGGCTCTTATAAGGTCTACTTCAGGCCAATTTGAGCTGAAAGTTTAACTTTTGGTCAAACTTCGTATTTAAAACTAAAACAAGTTTAATTAGTATTAATTGTATAAAGAAACTATATAATAGTACTCCCGGCTCTTGAAAATCACATTTTCTCCTCATTTGGACCCTATTTAAAGCATGAGGCCTAAATCAAGCCAATTGGGGCTTGAAATTTGACTATTGGTCAAACTGCCCAATTAAGACTAGAAACAAGGTTAATTTGAAGTATTTGTATAAAGAAACAATATAATACTACTGCCAGCCCTTGAAAACCACATTTTCTCTCTATTTGGGACCTAATTAGCTCTTATAAGGCCTAGATCAAGCCAATCGGGGCTGAAAGTTTTACTTTATTTCAGACTTCCCAATTAACACTAGAAACAAGGTTAATTTGTAATAATTGTACATAGAAACTATATCATATTACTCTCGGGTCTTGAAAACCATGTTTTCTCTCCGTTTGGGTCCCGTTCGGCTCTTGTATGGCCTAGTTCAGGCCAATCGGGGTTGAAAGTTTGACTTTAAGTCAAACTTCTTAATAAGGAATAAAAAACTAGTTTAAA
This sequence comes from Agave tequilana, assembly GCA_038442645.1. Lineage (NCBI taxonomy): Eukaryota > Viridiplantae > Streptophyta > Magnoliopsida > Asparagales > Asparagaceae > Agave > Agave tequilana. Next base: position 34,157 of record JAVJIF010020920.1, read on the forward strand.
TAGTAGTAATTGTATATAAAAATTATATAATACCACTAACGGCTCTTGAAAACTACGTTTTCTTCCTGTTTGGGCACTATTCGGCTCTTATAAGGTCTACTTCAGGCCAATTGGAGCTGAAAGTTTAACTTTTGGTCAAACTTCATAATTAAAACTAAAACAAGTTTAATTAGTATTAATTGTATAAAGAAACTATATAATAGTACTCCCGGCTCTTGAAAATCACATTTTCCTCCTCATCTGGACCCTACTTAAAGTATGAGGCCTAAATCAAGCCAATTGGGGCTTGAAATTTGACTATTGGTCAAACTGCCCAATTAAGACTAGAAACAAGGTTAATTAGAAGTATTTGTATAAAGAAACAATATAATACTACTGCCAGCCCTTGAAAACCACATTTTCTCTCTATTTGGGACCTAATTAGCTCTTATAAGGCCTAGATCATGCCAATCGGGGCTGAAAGTTTTACTTTATATCAGACTTCCCAATTAACACTAGAAACATGGTTAATTTGTAATAATTGTACATAGAAACTATGTCATATTACTCTCGGCTCTTGAAAACCATGTTTTCTCACCGTTTGGGTCCCGTTCGGCTCTTGTATGGCCCAGTTCAGGCCAATCGGGGTTGAAAGTTTGACTTTAAGTCAAACTTCTCAATAAAGAATAAAAAACTAGTTAAAATAGTAGTAATTGTACATAAAAACTATATAATACCACTCACGGCTCTTGAAAACTGCGTTTTTTTCCTGTTTGGGCACTATTCGGCTCTATAAGGTCTACTTCAGGCCAATTGGAGCTGAAAGTTTAACTTTTGGTCAAACTTCATAATTAAAACTAAAAACAAGTTTAATTAGTATTAATTGTATAAAGAAACTATATAATAGTACTCCCGGCTCTTGAAAATCACATTTTCTCCCCATTTGGACCCTATTTAAAGCATGAGGCCTAAATCAAGCCAATTGGGGCTTGAAATTTGACTATTGGTCAAACTGCCAAATTAAGACTAGAAATAAGGTTAATTAGAAGTATTTGTATAAAGAAACAATATAATACTACTGCCAGCCCTTGAAAACCACATTTTCTCTCTATTTGGGACCTAATTTGCTCTTATAAGGCCTAGATCATGCCAATCGGAGCTGAAAGTTTTACTTTATATCAGACTTCACAATTAACACAAGAAACAAGGTTAATTTGTAATAATTGTACATAGAAACTATGTCATATTACTCTCGGCTCTTGAAAATCATGTTTTCTCTCCGTTTGGGTCCCGTTCGGCTCTTGTATGGCCTAGTTCAGGCCAATCGGGGTTGAAAGTTTGACTTTTAGTCAAACTTCTCAATAAAGAATAAAAAATTAGTTTAAATAGTAGTAATTGTACATAAAAATAATATAATACCATTCACGGCTCTTGAAAACTACGTTTTCTTCCTGTGTGGGCACTATTCGGCTCTTATAAGGTCTACTTCAGGCAAATTGGAGTTGAAAGTTTAACTTTTGGTCAAACTTTGTAATTAAAACTAAAAACTAGTTTAATTAGTATTAATTGTATAAAGAAACTATATAATAGTACTCCCGGCTCTTGAAAATCACATTTTCTCCTCATTTGGACCCTATTTAAAGCATGAGGTCTAAATCAAGCCAATTGGGGCTTGAAATTTGACTATTGGTCAAACTGCCCAATTAAGACTAGAAACAAGGTTAATTAGAAGTATTTTAATAAAGAAACAATATAATACTACTGCAAGCCCTTGAAAACCACATTTTCTCTCTATTTGGGACCTAATTAGCTCTTATAAGGCCTAGATCATGCCAATCGGGGCTGAAAGTTTTACTTTATATCAGACTTCCCAATTAACACTAGAAGCAAGGTTAATTTGTAATAATTGTACATAGAAACTACGTCATATTACTCTCGGCTCTTGAAAACCATGTTTTCTCTCCGTTTGGGTCCCGTTCGGCTCTTGTATGGCCTAGTTCAGGCCAATCGGGGTTGAAAGTTTGACTTTAAGTCAAACTTCTCCATAAAGAATAAAAAACTAGTTTAAATAGTAGTAATTGTACATAAAAACTATATAATACCACTCACGGCTCTTGAAAACTACGTTTTCTTCCTGTTTGGGCACTATTCGGCTCTATAAGGTCTACTTCCGGCCAATTTGAGCTGAAAGTTTAACTTTTGGTCAAATTTCGTAATTAAAACTAAAAACAAGTTTAATTAGTATTAATTGTGTAAAGAAACTATATAATAGTACTCCCGGCTCTTGAAAATCACATTTTCTCCCCATTTGGACCCCATTTAAAGCATGAGGCCTAAATCAAGCCAATTGGGGCTTGAAAATTGACTATTGGTCAAACTGCCCAATTAAGACTAGAAACAAGGTTAATTAGAAGTATTTGTATAAAGAAACAATATAATACTACTGCCAGCCCTTGAAAACCACATTTTCTCTCTATTTGGGACCTAATTAGCTCTTATAAGGCCTAAATCATGCTAATCGGGGCTGAAAGTTTTACTTTATATCAGACTTCCCAATTAACACTAGAAACAAGGTTAATTTGTAATAATTGTACATAGAAACTGTCATATTACTCTCGGCTCTTGAAAACCATGTTTTCTCTCCGTTTGGGTCCCATTCGGCTCTTGTATGGCCTAGTTCAGGCCAATCGGGGTTGAAAGTTTGACTTTAAGTCAAACTTCTTAATAAGGAATAAAAAACAAGTTTAAATAGTAGTAATTGTACATAAAAGTTATATAATACCACTCACGGCTCTTGAAAACTACGTTTTCTTCCTGTTTGGGCGATATTCGGCTCTTATAAGGTCTACTTTAGGCCAATTGGAGCTGAAAGTTTAACTTTTGGTCAAACTTCGTATTTAAAACTAAAAACAAGTTTAATTAGTATTAATTGTATAAAGAAACTATATAATAGTACTCCCGGCTCTTGAAAATCACATTTTCTCCTCATTTGGACCCTATTTAAAGCATGAGGCCTAAATCAAGCCAATTGGGGCTTGAAATTTGACAATTGGTCAAACTGCCCAATTAAGACTAGAAACAAGGTTAATTAGAAGTATTTGTATAAAGAAACAATATAATACTACTGCCAGCCCTTGAAAACCACATTTTCTCTCTATTTGGGACCTAATTAGCTCTTATAAGGCCTAGATCAAGCCAATCGGGGCTGAAAGTTTTACTTTATTTCAGACTTCCCAATTAACACTAGAAACAAGTGTTGACACTTAAAAAGACAAGATTCTCATTGGTCCGAACGATGTCTAAACTTGTTGACATTTACAAAAGACAAGGGACAGACAAGTTGAAGACCAGTTTTCACCTACCTCCAAGGGACAAGGAAGCAGTTTGGACTCCACTGATCCAGCAAGCAGAACAGTGAACCCGGATTGTTTCTAAACAGACCTCAGCAGGTCTAAAATGCTAGCATTTAGCATTACATTAGCCCAAGGAGATAGCCTCGTTTGAGAGGCTAACATCATCCAGAGCATCGCAAGGAAGCTAACTGACAGCTTCGCCGAAAAGCCTCTTTTCGGACTTCGCCAAGAATTGCCTCTAGCTCCGCTATGAGCTTCAAAGCGGGCAGCTCCGCTATCAGCCTGCTATGGTCAACCTTTGACCAATCAAATCTCCTGATGAGATCGGATCCAAGCAAATCAAATCCAATCGGGATTCAAATATGGCAGGTGATTGCCGCAAACTCTTGACTCTCTTGAAACGAGTAAGAGGATCAGAGAAAATCCTTCAACGATATGGAAAGGATCATAACAAATCGGAAAGATCAACCGACTTGCCATTTTCTAGCTCTGCGGAAGCTATTTTAGCCTCGCCGCAAGGCTACTTTCCAGATTCAAACAGATTCGGTTCAATCTGTTTCCATATCTTTAAGGGGACGATTATACCCTTGCTCTCCCTATAAATAGCCCGCCAAGGGGAGAGGAAAAAAGAGAAGAGAGGAGAGGAGACGCACAAGAGGACTCCACAAGCAGAGGCTTCTTCATAACGCACCGTGCGCTCTCGAATTCAGAGACCTTTTAGAGAATTGTTTTCTCTATCCAGGGTGTTGATACCCTAACATCGTCCTTCTTCTCAAGGAATCTCCGGAACCAGGCGAGAAGGAATTCCTCATAGAAGGCGATTTTGAGAAGCAGCAAGAGGGTTCTACCAACCCTCTATTCTCTGATTCCCGGAACCAGGCGAGAAGGGAATCTCATCGCTCGCATCATCAAAGGGACAAAGTGGTCGCGCGCTGACCAGACTCCTATCGGCACATTTTCCCAGAATCTCTGAGGAGATCTACTTGTAATCTTTTTAAGAATACTTGTAATTTAGCTCCTCAAACTTTTATTTGTAAGTTTTCCCCTCTTTGCAAATTAATGGAAAACAAGATGGCGACTCCGCTGGGGAATGTATTCTCCTCTGCTGAGAATCAAGTGTCGCAATGCGACGAACAGACCTTCGGGTCTATCTCTGAATTCAGAAAAGCCGGTGCAGCCAGATCTTCTCTGGCTAAATCTTCAAGCAAAGTCTCTGCGGAGACGGAAAAGGTTCTTTGCAAACCTGCCACAGTTCTCTGGCGCAACAAGGAAACATGTCCGCAGCCAGATCCTGCACTTTTGAGAACCTGGTTATCCAGATCGATCAAAGAAGATTTGAAGAAGTCCTCTCTGGGGGTGGCCTGACGCTTCGAGCACGGAAGCTCGGGAAGGTCTTCATGACCAAGGTTTCAAATCAGAAACCAGAGGCAGAATTTTGCCAACACCCCACAGCCCCGCTTGTGGCTATTCAGGTTCCTTGCGAACCTATGCATCCTCTGCCAAAGCGGATATGGAAGCCTAAACAAAAGTCCTCTGCTGAAGCTTCAGGCGTAGCCACGCCAAATCCGCGCCTCTCTTATGAAGGAAAAGGCAAGATGCCCGCCTGCGCCAACAATGCTGCCAACCATAAAGTCAAGACGGCAATCATACCGTCGCCTAGAGCAGCAATGCCTACTGCTAGCCTTGTCCTCACAGGCAAGGCTATTGTACCTCGGCGTACTCATCGGGTTTACAGTCGCGAGGCTAGAACCAGAGCACTATTCGGTGCTAATCCTTTCCGCAGGAATAAGGAGAACGATGCGTTGTCCCATATACCAGATTATTCAGGCCCCTACAGGGCCGACCTGCGAGAATTCTTGGCGGACAAGCGGAGATTGAAGCATTGTCAGATTACTTCCTCCTGTTGTCGACGAAGTGGATGCCAGTTGGTGACGGTCCATTCTATGCAGTGTCGGTTACGACCGACCCTCGCCACTTCTCCATACCAGCGATCAGTTTTTGATCGACTGTCTGCGCGCATCCCAATGAAGCATCCCAGAAGGAGCGGGTCATCAGATCCAGCCTCTGCATCCGTCAACATGACCGGAAGGGGGCGAGAACTGCGCAGAGGAGGTCATACATCTGAAGATACCCCTTTTGGCTCCCCAGATCCAGATTACTGCCCAGGCTTAGGTGAAGTCTTGGTGCGTGAAGAAGGTGTTTTCCGAAACACCAGGTCTAGGGTGGCAATACCCTATAACTATGAGCAGCCTTCTTCCTCAAAGACCCTGATCTCGCCACAGTCCAGGCGATCACCCCAATCATCTGATGGAGAAGATGGAGACAGCGGGTATGCCTCTTCAGCAACAGTCAGTTCTATACGGACGGACAAAGCATCGGTCAATATAGCCGAGAACGCCAATGACGACCTTCGTCGGCGTTTGGAAGCTCAGGAGCAGACCTCTAGAACTCAGCAAGAGGCCCTGGACAATATTCAACAGATGCTAGCTCAGCTCCTCAGCAACCGGGATGATGATACCGGGAGCCATCATGACGAGGAGGGACATCTCAGCAATGATCCGCCCAAGACGGAGAGATCTAAGGGAGGCTCTTCCCTGGATGCCGAAGTCCTTAAAGGCCTTCAAGCTCAAATTTCATCCCTGGCTCAGAAGGATGAATTGAAAAAAGTGGGGGTAGTCCGTCCTTACCCACTAGAATGGGATTCAGTACCATATCCGCCAAAGTTCAAACCACCAACGTTGCATACGTATGATGGTAAGAGCTCACCAAATCAGCACATCTACTATTTCCGGTCTCAGACCGGAAATGTTATAAGCAACGATGCCATTATGGCTAGGCTGTTCATTGGCACCTTAAAGGGGGTGGCATTCGACTGGTTCCGAAGCCTTCCCCAGGGCTCTATCAATTCCTGGATTGACCTAGAAACTCGGTTCCTCTCTCGCTTCTATGAGGATGACACCGAAGTGACTATGGACAAGCTCCTTTCTACTGTGCAGAGGAAAGGCGAATCTGTCCGTGAATACATTGAACGGTTCAGAAATCTATCCCTAATGTGCCCAGCAGGGATGCCAGTACCCATGCTCTTACAGACATGCAGGCACAACTTCTTGGATCAAGTAGAAGTTCGCATGGGGGCTGTCAAAGCCCATACTTGGAAGGAATTGGTCGAACAAGCTGAGATAGCCGAGAAGTCGGCTAAGAAGTTCGAGCCATCCGTCCCTAGAAGCAAATGGGGCGCGAACAACAAAGGGCGTAGCGATCTCCCGCAGTCTTCCCAAGCTAAGGGGAAGGAAATTATGTCCGTCGAGCTGACCGGGGACATGCAGTCAAAGGCCAAGAAGAGCAGCTTCAACAATCAGGAGCCCAAGTTCCCTCCTAAACAGTACTCCTTCAGAGATGATCAGGTGGTCACGATATTCCATCTGCTCCATAAAGGGAATAAGATGAAGCTACCAGATGCTCGGCGTCCTAATGAGATAGGGCGCACAAGCGACCCCAAATATTGTCTATATCATAGGATGGTCCATCATCCTACTGACAAGTGCTACGTTCTTAAGGATAGAATTCAAGCCTTGGTCGACGCCGGAGTCCTCACACTGAAGACGGAGCAGAAGAAAGTCACTGCCAATATGGTGACTCTTGAGTTCGGCACTGCCCAGAAGGTCACAGTTCCTGACGGGACCTATCCAGCCCCGACGCCGCGGTTGGAAGTCAAGCATCCTCCAGCCATGACTCAAAACAACAAGGGTCTCGTCCCTTTGACATTGGAGACAGGGGAAGTTATATGGATACACCCCGACCTCGTCCAAGACGTACAGCAGACATCGAAGGACTCCAGCAAAAAGGGCAAGTCTTGCAATGTCATCTCTGTCCTGCCAGATGATGGTAATCTTACTTCGGCTTCCCTCAGCGATTCAGAAGAAGAGAAGCATGCCTGTACAGCGCAGGCAGATGCGCCTCAACAGACGGGCACCCGGTCTGGAAAGTCATATCAAAGGCAGTATGACAAGCCTACTGACGAGATGCAGCAGCTAACGGCGTCAGTACCAATGCCGACATCCACTCCAATTCCGGCCAAGGGAAAGGAAAAACCTAAGGAGGTGCGGTTCGACCATGTGTTGAAGAAACCGCCAAGCCAAGGGCTAGACACGCCCTTTCGCTTTGATATATTGGCTCACTTGGCCAATATCCCGGCTCGTATCACAATACACGAGCTCCTTCGTCTCTCCAAAGAGACAAGAGAGGCACTCAGAGACGCGCTGGCCAACTCAGAGTCCTTTTTGACATACATGCCTGAGATCCCTGGTGATGAGATGCGGCCTTCCTGCTCAGAGTGCTATCATGCACAGTTAAAGGTACCTGCTATTACCTTCACGGCGGAAGATATGCTTCTCAAGGACAACAAACATGATCGACCTCTGTACTACACCGGATATATCGGTTCTACCTGCATTGAAAGGATACAAGTCGATCCGGGGTCTGCACTCAGCATCATCCCCAAAAGGCTCCTCTACTTCCTCGGCATACCACTGTACAGGTTGTCTGCGACCACCACTACAATATACAGTTTTAACGCCGGGAGCAGCCATCCGCTGGGAAAGATTCGGCTCCGTTGCAGAATCGGAAGCTTGAAGTCAGAGGTAACATGCTATGTCATTGACGCTGACACATCATACAACCTGCTACTGGGACGACCATGGATCCATGCCAACTGGATCGTTCCTTCCACTCTCCATCAGTGCTTCAAGTATGTTGAGGATGATGCGACAGTACGAACTGTCTTCGCTGAAAAGCAACCCTTCAAGGGGGTGGAAAATTACTTCACCGACGCCCTCCTATACCAAGAGGCTAGTGGAACGCCGGGAGAACCATTGCCAGACGACAGTGAAAGTGGCAATGAGGCGGATTCGGAATCCGAAATGGGCACGCCAGCCATTTTGATTGGCGAGCCAATAGTAGCATGCTTTAATGATCCCCGATGTAAGATCCCTCCTGAAGAGGAAGGCGAATGGATAATTAATGATAATATTTCTTTTGATTATCCTGCGAGCATCGAGTCGATTAAATCCATTATGGATGGCTCTCTTCATATGCCCGTACATGAGCCGAGTGTGGCTAGCACATCAGTGGAAACCATAGAAGGGGCCACGCTGGTAGTCCCTCCATCCAAGCAAGGTCAGGCGCCGATAATCTTCGGCAGAGCCCGCCAGGGAGATTCTCAACTACAGACTCAAGCTCAGAGTCGGATGCTCCACAGTTCTTTCATTACGCGCCATCAGCGCGCCATATTATGAAGAAGATGGATTACAACCTGAAGCAGGGAGCGGGCCTAAACTTCGGAAAAGGAAGACGCAGCTTGATGCGTAACTCTGTCCCAAGAGGGAAACCTGCAAATTACTATGATAATACACGCAGGGGGTTAGGGTATGTCACACCCACATCATCAACAACAGTTCAGGTGGAAGGCGATAGATCGATCCCCTCACAGTCGGCCTCATCCTCCGAATGGGACTCTGATGTCAGCATAGGAGGGATGTTCGAAAGTCTCATGACTTCAAGCAGTCAGTTAGAACCCGCAGAGGTCGCCGAGGAGGAATCATGGGCCCAGCAATTGAGCCTTCAATGGGAAAAGCGGTTTGAGCTGCGCGAGCCACCTACCGAAGACAAGGTGATGCAGGTCAACTTGGGCAGTCAAGATCATCCCAAACCGATTTTCATAAGTGAAAGCCTATCACTGATCGAAAAGGAAGAATTGATAATGCTCGTAAAAGAGTATATAGATGTCTTCGCCTGGAGCTATGAAGACATGCCTGGACTCGATCCACAGGTCGCTATGCACCGTCTAAACATCAAGCCCGACGTTAAGCCAGTCAAGCAGCAACAACGTCGGTTCCGCCCAAACATCATGGAGGCTATTGAAGCCGAAGTCCATAAGCTCATTGCTTGTGGCTTCATCCGGGAGGAACAACATCCAGATTGGGTGGCTAACATAGTCCCCGTCCTCAAGAAGAATGGGAAAATACGGATCTGCATCGACTACCGTGATCTCAATACGGCCTGTCCCAAAGATGAATTCCCACTGCCCATCACCGACGTCATGATTGACAACACATGCGGGTTCGAGAGGATGTCTTTCATGGACGGCTTCTCAGGATACAACCAGATCAAGATGTATCCTGATGACGAGAAGCATACTTCTTTCCGAACGCCATTGGGGGTATACTGCTATACTGTAATGCCCTTCGGACTGAAGAACGCCGGAGCAACCTACCAGCGGGCGATGAGCATGATCTTCCGCGATCACCTCCGGAAGACAGTAGAGTGCTATGTTGACGACATTGCTGTCAAAAGTCGCCGCAAAGATGAACATCTTCGCGATCTGAGGACGATGTTCGATATAATGCGGGCTCATCAGTTGAAAATGAACCCGACAAAATCCTTTTTAGGAGTATCCAGCGGCAAATTCCTTGGGTTCATCATCACATCAAAAGGAATCCATCTAGACCCAGACAAAGTCAAAGCCATCCAGGACATGCATCCACCAAGAAACCTCAAAGAGCTCAGAGGCTTGCAAGGCAGGTTAGCCTATATCAGAAGATTCATTGCAAATCTTTCGGGCCGTTGCCAGCCCTTTACCCGACTAATGAAGAAGGGTACTGCCTTCATATGGGATCAAGCTTGTCAAGAAGCTTATGAAGACATTAAGAGGTATCTCACAAAACCTCCAGTCTTGGTGGCCCCTACATCAGGAAAACCATTCTTGCTTTATGTAAAAGCCCTGGATTATTCCCTCGGCGCCCTCCTCGCTCAGAAGGACGACAATGGCCAAGAGCAAGCCATTTATTATCTGAGCAGGACTCTCATAGGAGCGGAATCTCGCTACAATCCTATTGAAAAGAGTGTTTAGCTCTCGTCTTCGCTGTCCAGAAGACACGACATTATTTGGTTGGCCAAACCATACATGTCATCTCCAGGGTAAACCCTTTACGTCTTCTCATGACGAAGCCAGGGTCGTTGAACTCAAGATTGGCTAAATGGGCACTGCTATTGTCCCAATATGACATGACCTTTACCCCTCAAAAGGCGGTTAAAGGTCAAGCCCTTGCAGAGTTCTTGGCTGCGCATCCAGTTCCGGAACATTCAAAGCTTCACGAAGACATCCCTGATGAGGTCTTCGAATCTAATGCAACCTCAGTAGAGGAAGTATGGCAGATGTTCTTTGACGGAGCATCGCGGATGGGCCCCAAAGGAAAGATTATTGTCAGAGTGGGGGTTGTGTTCATCTCCCCACAGGATCATATCCTTCCCAGAGCATTCTCCTTGACAGAGTCATGCTCTAATAATGTGGCAGAATACAATGCTCTGCTCATCGGTCTCCAGCTCGCCCATGGAATGGGGGTACGCTACCTTGAAGCCTACGGCGATTCAAAGCTGATCATCAGTCAAGTCAAAGGCGAATATGAAGTCCGCCATGAGGACTTGGTGCCTTACTATCATACAGCCATCGAATTGGCTAGCTTATTTGAAGGCTTCTACATCGGGCATGTGTCCCGATCTCAGAACGCCAAGGCGGATGCGCTCGCTGCATTAGCGACAACGCTAGCCTTACCGGCCGACACCGAGTATCACCTCACAGTCGCAACCCGACATCTCGTATGCTCCAAGCATATGCTAAGGATCCAAGAAGTCCATAATATCTCCGTGGATCTTGAGCCGAGGGATTGGCGCTTCCCTCACATTGACTATGCTCTGCACGGTCTGCTCCCAGATGATCCCAAAGAAGCGGCGTCCATCAGACGAAGGTCGCCCCGTTTCTACTATGATCCCACTTTGAAGACACTCTACCGTCGCTCATATGATGGTATCCTCCTCCGTTGCCTTTCCCATTCAGAGGCACAGGAAGTGCTTAAAGAAGCACATGATGGCATTTGCGGAGCTCACCAGCCGGGTCCAAAGCTTAAAGACAGGCTGCACAGACTTGGGTACTACTGGCCGACCATAATGGCCGATGCCACCCAATATGCACGAAGGTGTAAGGCGTGCCAGGTCCATGCAGACTTCATACACCAACCTTCGGAGTTGCTCCACCCTACTGTTGCTTCATGGCCATTTGAAGCATGGGGAACTGATGTCGTAGGGCCAATCAGTCCCTCTTCGGCAAGAGGTCACCGGTTTATCCTGGCAATAACCGATTACTTCTCGAAATGGGCAGAGGCCATACCGTTGGCCGAAGTTAAGACCTCCAATCTGGTTAGCTTCATCAAACACCATGTCATCCATCGATTCGGTGTCCCCAGGCGGATCATCCATGACAATGGCCCTCAATTCATAAGCCAAGGATTCTATCGGTTCTGCGATAAATACCGAATTCAGAATGTGGCTTCAACCGCCTACAATCCTGCCGCCAACGGTTTGGCAGAAGCATTCAACAAAACAATTATCAAGCTGCTCAAGAAGTTCGTCTCCTCGAATAAGCGAGATTGGGACGAAAAGCTCGGTGAATGCCTTTGGGCCTACCGGACTACGGTTCGGACACTGACAGGCAATACGCCTTTTTCCCTGGTATATGGGTGCGAAGCAATTATCCCATTGGAAATCCAGGTGCCATCATTGCGGGTAGCCTTGACTACTAAGATGACATCAGAAGACAATGATCGCCTGCGTCTTCAAGAGCTCGAAGCCTTAGACGAAAAGCGGCTACAAGCTCAGCAACACATCGAGCTATATCAGGCTCGGATGTCAAAAGCCTTCAATAAGAAGGTCAAGCCGAGAATCTTCCAGAAAGGAGACCTGGTCTTAGCCGTCAGACGACCGATGATCATGACACACAAGACCAAAGGCAAATTTCAGCCTAAATGGGAAGGGCCGTTTTTAATAGAAACAGTCTATTCAAACGGGGCATACCGCCTTATGAATGCAGGTGGCGACCTACTCATGATGCCAATCAATGGCAATTCTTAAAGAAGTATTATCCTTAATCGAGGATCCTTCTCTCGATCAAGTTAACATTACACCTCTGATCGAGATCCGCGCGTCCGAAATGCGCACAAAGAGAGCCTTTCTCTTCCTCCAAGCGAGACCATGCGGCCATGAATCAACTGGAACCTGGCCGTGCACCAGTTATCCTAAAAGACAATCGAGGTTGTGCAGACATCAACCTGATAGTCCGACATCCTTAACGATTAAGGATAGAGGAAAATGTTGGCCTCTAAGCCCAACATGATTCCTCGACAACTCATCATGCTGAGGGGAATAGCATGGCTAGGCTAACTCAAACGGTAGTTGGTAAAGGCATGTCAAACCCGTTGATAGCTGGGGGTTTGCTAAAAATCCTAAGGGACCTGCTCCCATTTGATTCCCCTCCAAAATCACCTACCAATTCTCATCCATAGAATGGTAGGACCACATATATTCCGCTGTTACGTTAACATTAAACCTATGACAGTAGCCCTCTCATTTCTCCTCGTGAGAACGAGATCTCCAAAGTCACCTACCAATTCTCATCCATAGAATGGTAGGACCACATATATCCCACTGTTATGTTAACATTAAACCTATGACAGTGGTTCCCTCGTGCAAACGAGACCTCTTCACCCATTTTGAAGCTTGGTGGCTTCTCAACCAGTTACGTCATTGCGACATCTGAACTGGCGGATAGCCAAGTTTCATCTACCATTGAGCTTAGTGGCGTCTCAATTGGTTATGTCATTGCGACCTCTGAACCAGTAGACAGCTAAGTCTCAATCCCGAGCCCTGTTGACATTTACAAAAGACAGGCCTCGATACTCGTTGACATTTACAAAGACGAGTATCACCTATTTTGAAGCTTGGTGGCTTCTCAACCAGTTACGTCATTGCGACCTCTGAACTGGCAGATAGCCAAGTTTCATCTACCATTGAGCTTAGTGGCGTTTCAATTGGTTATGTCATTGCGACCTCTGAACCAGCAGACAGCTAAGTCTCAATCCCGAGCCCTGTTGACATTTACAAAAGACAGGTCTCGATACTTGTTGACATCTACAAAGACAAGTATCACTCATTGTTGAGCTTGGTGGCTTCTCAACCAGTTACGTCATTGCGACCTCTGAACTGGCAGATAGCCAAGCCTCATCTACCATTGAGCTTAGCGGCGTCTCAATTGGTTACGTCATTGCGACCTCTGAACCAGCAGACAGCTAAGTCTCAATCTTGAGCCCTGTTGACATTTACAAAAGACAGGTCTCGATACTTGTTGACATCTACAAAAGACGAGTATCACCTATTTTCGAGCTTGGTGGCTTCTCAACCAGTTATGTCATTGCGACCTCTGAACTGGCAGATAGCCAAGTCTCATCTACCATTGAGCTTAGTGGCGTCTCAATTGGTTACGTCATTGCGACCTCTGAACCAGCAGACGGCTAAGTCTCAATCTCGATGCTTGCTAACATTTACAAAAGGCAAGTATCTCCCCTTTTAGCCCCGCAAAGGGCTGACCTCGAAACTGGCGACGTCCCATTCGGTTATGTCATTGCGACCTCTGAACCAACAGACAGCCATGTCTCATTATCCAAACAAACAAAGACGACAAAAGAAAGAATTTTATTAAATTCCAAGAGGATGGGATACATGGAGGAGCCTATAGGCGTACATGATAAGATCGGATCCGATCTCCGAGCGAAGCTAGCCTCGTCCTCCTATCATCAGCAGCCTGGGCCAGCGCCTGTGATCTCAGCTCAGCCTCATCAAAGTCCACTGTCTGAGCCAGACGAGCCTCGACCTCCGCCAAAGTCGCCCTCTGTGATGACTCCTGCCGTGCCAATTCCCTACTTCGAGCCCTAAGCTGCTCAAGCCGCGCAGTCTCTTCAAGACGCATCTGTGTAGCTTTGGATAAGAGGAGATTTGCCTTCTGGATCATCTCCTCGGCCCTCTTAACCTTATCTTCGGCATCAAGAAGAGCACTGGCGGAAGCGTCAATCACACTCCCGACCTCTACTTGCTCCGTCTCCAAGGACTTCAAGTCAGAGGAGATAGCCTCAGCGGCCTCTTGAGCAGCAAGCCGAGCTTCGCGCCTTTGCGCAACAAGATGTGCGAGCCGCTCATCAGCTAAAGACGCCGGGTCGGAACGATGGAGACGGCGCCACTCCTCTACGTCCTTCTCGAGGTTATCCACCAGGAGTTCCAGAGCAGCAGCCTGGTGATACCCTTCAAAGTCCCGAATACACTCAATACCACGGGAGAGGACCATCTTCAACTTCGAGAATGGCACAGGCGAGCCCTTCAAGACTAGACCGATAGTCTGCTCCAAACTGTTATAGAAGCTGTCGACCAGATTACCGATAAAGTCATTCTCAGCTTCATCACCCTTGAGACAACCTCGGAGCAATCTACCAACCCAGTCGACACCGCCGCAGAAGAAGAAGCGGGAACATCGACAGCAGCTGGGCAAGCCAAAGGTGACCTCGGCGGAGTCCTCAGCGACACCAGCACGCCAGCCACCGCGGAGGTAGGACTGGCAACCACCTCCTGAGCAGCAGGCTCAACCACCAGCGTTGGAGAGGTAGGACTCACAATCACCCTCAATGCCGTAGTCGGCAAAACAGTCTGCACCTCACTCGTTGATGTAAATGGAATTGAGGATACCTCCGGGACTGCCGCCCCTTCAACTTCAGGACCTTCCGCTGATTTGGGCTGATAAAAAGGCAGGTCGCCATACAGCGCGTCCAACACAGCAGCGTCTGCCCCGGTCGAAGCGCTCATATCGCCCCTTGACCCTTCAGGGAAACCCTCCGCTTCTTCCGAAGTTGATGCACCTTGGGGATGAATACCTGCAACAAAACCAAGGTTAAAGAGGAGACGCAGCAAACAGGCGAAGACCAAGAGATCTTAGTCATACCGAAGGCCGATGTCACCTCGTCAGCCGCATCGGAATCCAAGGGTCCCATCGGAAAGTTCTTACCAGAATCAACGCGAATAGCCAGCCTGCTCGCCGATTCCTCCGCAGACCACCCGATAGAGCTGGATGCCATAGGACTTCCTTTAGAAGTCCCAGCGCCCGAGAGGCCAATGTCGGCCGCATCACCTCCAGACTCCTCCGAGCGAGCAAAGGAACCAGCTGCAGTTCCATAAGCGAATAGGGGATCATACTGATCCCCTTGCTCCCCGTGCTCCTCAGCTCCTGCAACAACAAGGCAGATGGTGAGTTATTAAAAAAAAGAAAACAAACACATCAAAGGCGCATCATGCAATCTTACCAGTAGTCGGTTCAGCAACCGACAACTCAACCCCTAATGGAGCAGCAGGATGAGGCGCCGCAAAGAGCTCACCCTCTACCACAATGGTAGGAGTCTGGCGACGGGGCTTCTTCGCCGATGACTTCCTACGGGATCCACTCCCACGCTTCCTTTTGAAGTGGACCTCAGAGTTCTCTTCCTCCGCTTCTTCCACGTGTTGTAGGGGAGCTGCCCCCACTACACCAGAACCGGCTTCGCAGGTGTCAGCTCCACGAACATCAGCCCCTGTCTCTGCCTCGAAGCGAGGGCTTCCCGCATCAGAGGCCTCGCTATCATCAACAGCGATGAACTCCTCTATGCCAGGAACACGGACTCGTTTGCCCTCCTTCTTATCAGAAACCTTCTGCCTCATCCGATGAGAAATTAACTTCACACCCGAGCGGTTGGCATTAAACCCAGCAGGTGTGGAGTTCGAAGCCGCATACCATTAGCAGAAACACAGGGTCGTCCAAAGGCTGGGATCCCTCAGCGGCGTGCGTAGCCACGCTCCAGTGTCATCCGCGGTAAAGAACCGCCAAGAACGAGCCCCATCAATAAGGCTTCCCAGGAAAGCCAAGTCCGGATTGGGGTTGCCCACATACAACTGGTCATACCCAAATTGGCGGGCGAACCGGCTCGGGATGTAGGGCTCCATGTAGCAGGTATCCCCACTCCGGTACAGCAAATGCGAGGGCCGGATACAGACCAGCCACTCGAAAATACCCCGATTCATGGGAGATCGACCTGATTCCACATCATGGAATTCCTCGTTGTATCCTGCACCCCGCAGGCGAGGAAAACAGCGGAACAGGCTATAAGCGTCATAACGACGCACTAACTTACGGGCCTCGGCCACATAAGTTTTCTACCACAAACAGCCTTCAAAACGACGGAGAAGCGCCGTTTGAACACCCTGCGGAGGGTCCTCCCCAGCTCCAATCAAAGTAGGGCAGTGCAAGGCGAACCACGCCATCAAGTAGGTGTACGGTAAACCTACCCTAGGATTGGGTCCGTCACAAGGCAGGACGGCACCCTTCCCTCGCCTTGACGCCATTGGCCTGCAGAAAGCCTCCGTCAGTACACGAAGGCCCCTCTGAATACAACACACCATGGCCGGGAGAAGACCCAGACGGTGGCCATGGACCAAGCGGACGGCAGGCAGCAGTACATTCGGGTGGACGATGTCCCCCGAAGAAGAAGGCACGACACACTTCTTTAACCAGATGGTTAAGAATCCGGCCAGCAACGCCTTGCGAGATATAGGCCGACGGGCCTGATGGTGAAAGCTCCGAAGAACATCACCCTTCCCGAAAGGACCATCATCTTCTGTCACGACGATGTCCTTTTCAGCATGCACCTCCATCCTTGCCAAGATGTTTTCTTCAGCAACTCCGCAATGAGCTGCCTCGGGCGCACTAATCATATCCGGGAACAAGTAGTTCCCCCAGCTCTTCAAGCTCTTCGAGCTACCCTTACCACCAGTGTGGATGCTGGAACAAATGTGCAGGTGGCACATCAATTCCCGATATGTCTCAAGCAAAGCAGGCTCTTGCTTCTCCAAGAGAGCCAACTCCGCCTCACAGGGAAAATACTCTTCATATGGAAGAGACCCGAAGGGCAAAGCAGAGATCTCCCGCATCTCGTGCAGGGCCATGCCCAATTCACCAACCGGGGTGAAGAAAGTCCCCGAGGCCGGGCAGTACAACTCAAGAATGGCGTAGAAGCACGCCACCTTCATCTCAATGCCGTAGCAGGTCGCCCTGACGGCCTCATGGAGGTTTAACCTCTCTAATTCCCCCTCAAAATGATTGAGGATATAGTTGGTCAACTCCGCCCACCATGACCTAGGAGGGTGGACCCAACCAGGAGCCCTGAAATCGGTGGCGGGGTAGTTCCCGTCAGCTTCGCAGAACTGAGTGCCGAAGGTCGGCGCCGCAGCTGGATTCTCTCCTACTGGAAGGTCCCGCGACACCTTCCCAGGGTATAGCCCTATTATGCTACGAGGAGGGCCCGCCCTCGAATAGCCGGACTGGAATGTCAACCTCCCGACACTTATAGACTCGGCATTTAGGCTCACGCCCCACGCCATCTTCCGAGCCTGAGTCACGCTCGTGAAGGAAGACAAAGCGAAATGCCGCTTAATGGACGGGAGATAGAATCTCTCGCCATCCAACTGGAAGATCCACTGGCCTTCGCCGGCCTGCAGCTGGCGATCAGGATCAGGTGCAGCATCCCCGAACATGAAGTCAGGCTTTCTGTGAGCCTGACAGTCGATATCTTCAAACGGAGCCGTAGTCAAGATGCTCCGCATGGCCTGCGGGCCACCGCTCTGAATGAGCGTATCCCGTACAGGGGAGCTCGGCTCGCTGAACAAGGAAGCCTGCCCGATGAACTGCAAGCTGATGCTCCCGCCTGCTCGACTGGCTAGACCAAACAGACTGTTCTGGAGGCCGGAGGCGTAATGTACTGCAAAAAAAAAAAAGAAATGAACTATGATTAGTTCACCAATCAAATGGATGCGAAGACATAAAAATCGCTAAGGCATAGCCTCGCCCAGCAAGCAGGGACTGCGGGACAATAGCTTTGATAAAAAGCTTCGCTTCACGGATAAGACTGCATCTTTGCAGGAAGTAGCATAGCCCTAAGGGCTGACGTCATCAAAAGGACGTTATGGTCAACAGTCATCCTTCGTGGTCATGACTGAAGGAACAGACCCATATCCTGTTCTTCAACAGGATGGAGACTGCCCAAGCAATGGCTTCCTATGGAAGCCTAAGAGAAGAACTGTTCAGTTCTTACTTCCCTGGTGCAAGGAAAATAGGGAAGTTCAGGGAAACGAGTTCCCTAATAAGGACAGATCCCATTCGATCGTCCTAAATAGCCAAATGACTGGCTCCAAAGGAAAAGAGACCTTGGTCTCCAACCAGACAGGAAAATTCCTTACCAGTGACTGGTCGCTCGATGACCGGAGGAGGAAGGCCCTCCGCTGCAGAAGTTGCTACTTCTTTCCCCGCTCGTCTCTTGGGCGCCATTGAAGAACTACATGAGTTCTCGAACTCTTGACTAAGGAGAAAGGGAAGAAGAAAAGGGAGAGATAGAAAGTTCTCTGAAGAAAGGGAGACCCTTCCATATTCAGCCCGATCGGGCTTTTATAGGCCAATCAGCGCCTGAAACGAGGCCTCGAAAAAGGGCACATGCCGCCGTTTCGAATTAATTCGAAACAGTGCCCGAAGCGCCTGAGGCGCTTTCCCAAAGAGCGACGGTTCAATCCCACTAAAGGGTTAACTCCGCACAGGAGCAAAGTGCGGACTTCGCGCAATCCTTCAAGGACTTAACCGAAAGGTTTAAATTAGCCTTCTAAAGAGGCACTGACATGACAGTCTCGCGAAGATCACTCAAAGGAAGGGCTATGTCCTTAGCTCTGCATACAGTTTAGCCCAGCTATGGCCGAACTCCCAATGAAAGCAAGCAAAAATCAAATGAACAAGGGATGAACTTTCATTGATAGAAAGGGTACATTTGATATTACATCAAAGTTGTGTTTCATACAACACACCAAGTTGCCTAACAAGGTCATTTGCATAAAAGGCATACAAGCGGTTTTATCTGCTCCCAGGCCAGACCAACGGGACAGGAAGGACCCTCCTCCTGCATAAGGCCGTAATCAATGGTGCCGCAAGGACACGGTCATTTTCTCCACAAAATGGCAGATCTTGCCAGGCCATTTTTATCGAAGCCTGGCAATAAAAACCTATCGCCGCCAACACGATAGATCACGTATAATGGGAATTGGCACTGGTACCAGTGATCTAACAGGCGCGATACCCACTCCTCCGAAGAGGATCGCCCCCAGAGGCCACCAAAGTTGAAAGTCGGCAATGATGCCGGCGATCCCACAGGCGACGCCCATGATCTTGAAGCGGATCATCTCCGATAAAAGCGGCGGCCAGCCTTACCTCAGATCGAATCATCTCGGATAAGAGGCTGCCAACAGCCCCTGGGACGCGCACCCGCTGCCCCGAATTGTTCCTCCTGCTTAAAAGTAAAGCTTCAACCGGGAAGCATAAGGCGATTTCATGGTTTCTTCCATCAAGTTACCAGACTGGCAAGCATAGCTCACTGCAAGGCAAATTGAAGCAAGTTAGCAGTTAAGCACAGAGGAAGCTGCAAAGATATTAAGTCAGATTCTTGGGCGCCAAAGCAATCCGACTTCAGCAGAGGACAAGCTCCGCCTGCGCAGCAACCATGGGCTGGCTCAGCAAACGCCAAGTCCTAGCCTCACCTATACGGCAAAGTCAAACTGATCTTGAGAGAAACAGTCTCAACATTCACCAATATGGCAAGACTGGCTCAACTATTGAAGAGGCCAAGTCCCAAGTCCTGCCCGCGCAGCGGACTTAACAAGCAATGGTCTTTCTGATCAAATCAAGACGATGGCTTCGCAGAAAGCCATGATGAGATCCTTCTCTGCAGCAGCCAATCGCAAGATGAAGAATAAGGGAAGCTAACCCTGAAGCGAGCTGTCAAAGCTAAATCAAGGGAGATGAGTTCCCTAAAAGCGGTAAAGTCTTTGAATGATCAAGACTTACTGGTCCTTGGCCGGTTAGACAACCAGAGTGGGCTTTCCCACTGATTCAGAGATCTGAGTATCTCTCACAACCAAGAGAAGAGAAGAAGAAAGGCAAAACACTTCTCTTCAGAGGACCTCAAGCGTCCTATTTATAGGCCCCATGGCCTAAGCGCAACCACCTCAAGCGTGGAAGCACGAGCGCACTCAAGGCATTTATTGCGCCTTGATAACAGGGACGGTTTCCATTGGAACCGTACAAGGGAAGAAAACGTCTCCCTCATAAAAGGCACTCATGGCGCCTTGAAGAAAGGGAGTATCCTCCCTTGGAAACGTGCAAATCGGAGAACATCTCTCTCGATTGGCGCAAAAGAAGGAATGATCCTCCTCGTAATCGCCCCACGGCAGTTGGCTTTGAAAAGGCAACAGGAGTTCCAAAGCGAACTTATTTCTTGGAAGCCCAGATGCGGAGCTACCCCGACGCGAAGCGACTCGCGAACCAGTACAATTCTTCGGCGAATTCATCCCAAAGCAGGATTGAAGGCGAAGCTGAACTCAACCATCATGGCGACGTTCATACTCCACATAACATCACAGCAGTTCAAAGTGTTTCGGAGTCTGAGCTATTGCAGACTCTCGAAAACTTTGAAGGGGGTCTTGTTGACACTTAAAAAAGACAAGATTCTCATTGGTCCGAACGATGTCTAAACTTGTTGACATTTACAAAAGACAAGGGACAGACAAGCTGAAGACCAGTTTCACCTACCTCCAAGGGACAGGAAGCAGTTTGGACTCCACTGATCCAGCAAGCAGAACAGTGAACCCGGATTGTTTCTAAACAGACCTCAGCAGGTCTAAAATGCTAGCATTTAGCATTACATTAGCCCAAGGAGATAGCCTCGTTTGAGAGGCAACATCATCCAGAGCATCGCCAGGAAGCTAACTGACAGCTTCGCCGAAAAGCCTCTTTTCGGACTTCGCCAAGAATTGCCTCTAGCTCCGCTATGAGCTTCAAAGCGGGCAGCTCCGCTATCAGCCTGCTGTGGTCAACCTTTGACCAATCAAATCTCCTGATGAGATCGGATCCAAGCAAATCAAATCCAATCGGGATTCAAATATGGCAGGTGATTGCCGCAAACTCTTGACTCTCTTGAAACGAGTAAGAGGATCAGAGAAAATCCTTCAACGATATGGAAAGGATCATAACAAATCAGAAAGATCAACCGACTTGCCATTTTCTAGCTCTGCGGAAGCTATTTTAGCCTCGCAGCAAGGCTACTTTCCAGATTCAAACAGATTCGGTTCAATCTGTTTCCATATCTTTAAGGGGACGATTATACCCTTGCTCTCCCTATAAATAGCCCGCCAAGGGGAGAGGAAAAAAGAGAAGAGAGGAGAGGAGACGCACAAGAGGACTCCACAAGCAGAGGCTTCTTCATAACGCACCGTGCGCTCTCGAATTCAGAGACCTTTTAGAGAATTGTTTTCTCTATCCAGGGTGTTGATACCCTAACATCGTCCTTCTTCTCAAGGAATCTCCGGAACCAGGCGAGAAGGAATTCCTCACAGAAGGCGATTTTGAGAAGCAGCAAGAGGGTTCTACCAACCCTCTATTCTCTGATTCCCGGAACCAGGCGAGAAGGGAATCTCATCGCTCGCATCGTCAAAGGGACAAAGTGGTCGCGCGCTGACCAGACTCCTATCGGCACATTTTCCCAGAATCTCTGAGGAGATCTACTTGTAATCTTTTTAAGAATACTTGTAATTTAGCTCCTCAAACTTTTATTTGTAAGTTTTCCCCTCTTTGCAAATTAATGGAAAACAACAAGGTTAATTTGTAATAATTGTACATAGAAACTATGTCATATTACTCTCGGTTCTTGAAAACCATGTTTTCTCTCCGTTTGGGTCCCGTTCGCCTCTTGTATGGCCTAGTTCAGGCCAATCGGGGTTGAAAGTTTGACTTTAAGTCAAACATCTTAATAAGGAATAAAAAACAAGTTTAAATAGTAGTAATTATACATAAAAATTATATAATACCACTCACGGCTCTTGAAAACTACGTTTTCTTCCTGTTTGGGCAATATTCGGCTCTTATAAGGTCTACTTCAGGCCAATTGGAGCTGAAAGTTTAACTTTTGGTCAAACTTCGTATTTAAAACTAAAAACAAGTTTAATTAGTATTAATTGTATAAAGAAACTTTATAATAGTACTCCCGGCTCTTGAAAATCACATTTTCTCCTCATTTGGACCCTATTTAAAGCATGAGGCCTAAATCAAGCCAATTGGGGCTTGAAATTTGACTATTGGTCAAATTGCCCAATTAAGACTAGAAACAAGGTTAATTTGAAGTATTTGTATAAAGAAACAATATAATACTACTGCAAGCCCTTGAAAACCACATTTTCTCTCTATTTGGGACCTAATTAGCTCTTATAAGGCCTAGATCAAGCCAATCGGGGCTGAAAGTTTTACTTTATTTCAGACTTCCCAATTAACACTAGAAACAAGGTTAATTTGTAATAATTGTACATAGAAACTATGTCATATTACTCTCGGGTCTTGAAAACCATGTTTTCTCTCCGTTTGGGTCCCGTTCGGCTCTTGTATGGCCTAGTTCAGGCCAATCGGGGTTGAAAGTTTGACTTTAAGTCAAACTTCTTAATAAGGAATAAAAAACTAGTTTAAATAGTAGTAATTGTACATAAAAATTATATAATACCACTCACGGCTCTTGAAAACTACGTTTTCTTCCTGTTTGGGCACTATTCGGCTCTTATAAGATCTACTTCAGGCCAATTGGAGCTGAAAGTTTAACTTTTGGTCAAACTTCGTAATTAAAACTAAAAACAAGTTTAATTAGTATTAATTGTATAAAGAAACTATATAATAGTACTCCGGCTCTTGAAAATCACATTTTCTCCTCATTTGGACCCTACTTAAAGTATGAGGCCTAAATCAAGCCAATTGGGGCTTGAAATTTGACTATTGGTCAAACTGCCCAATTAAGACTAGAAACAAGGTAAATTAGAAGTATTTGTATAAAGAAACAATATAATACTACTGCCAGCCCTTGAAAACCACATTTTCTCTCTATTTGGGACCTAATTAGCTCTTATAAGGCCTAGATCATGCCAATCGGGGCTGAAAGTTTTACTTTATATCAGACTTCCCAATTAACACTAGAAACATGGTTAATTTGTAATAATTGTACATAGAAACTATGTCATATTACTCTCGGCTCTTGAAAACCATGTTTTCTCTCCGTTTGGGTCCCGTTCGGCTCTGTATGGCCTAGTTCAGGCCAATCGGGGTTGAAAGTTTGACTTTAAGTCAAACTTCTCAATAAAGAATAAAAAACTAGTTTAAATAGTAGTAATTGTACATAAAAACTATATAATACCACTCACGGCTCTTGAAAACTGCGTTTTTTTCCTGTTTGGGCACTATTCGGCTCTATAAGGTCTACTTCAGGCCAATTGGAGCTGAAAGTTTAACTTTTGGTCAAACTTCATAATTAAAACTAAAAACAAGTTTAATTAGAATTAATTGTATAAAGAAACTATATAATAGTACTCCCGGCTCTTGAAAATCACATTTTCTCCCCATTTGGACCCTATTTAAAGCATGAGGCCTAAATCAAGCCAATTGGGGCTTGAAATTTGACTATTGGTCAAACTGCCAAATTAAGACTAGAAACAAGGTTAATTAGAAGTATTTGTATAAAGAAACAATATAATACTACTGCCAGCCCTTGAAAACTACATTTTCTCTCTATTTGGGACCTAATTTGCTCTTATAAGGCCTTGATCATGCCAATCGGGGCTGAAAGTTTTACTTTATATCAGACTTCACAATTAACACAAGAAACAAGGTTATTTGTAATAATTGTACATAGAAACTATGTCATTTTACTCTCGGCTCTTGAAAACCATGTTTTCTCTCCGTTTGGGTCCCGTTCGGCTCTTGTATGGCCTAGTTCAGGCCAATCGGGGTTGAAAGTTTAACTTTTAGTCAAACTTCTCAATAAAAAATAAAAAATTAGTTTAAATAGAAGTAATTGTACATAAAAACTATATAATACCATTCACGGCTCTTGAAAACTACGTTTTCTTCCTGTTTGGGCACTATTCGGCTCTTATAAGGTCTACTTCAGGCCAATTGGAGCTGAAAGTTTAACTTTTGGTCAAACTTTGTAATTAAAACTAAAAACTAGTTTAATTAGTATTAATTGTATAAAGAAACTATATAATAGTACTCCCGGCTCTTGAAAATCACATTTTCTCCTCATTTGGACCCTATTTAAAGCATGAGGCCTAAATCAAGCCAATTGGGGCTTGAAATTTGACTATTGGTCAAACTGCCCAATTAAGACTAGAAACAAGGTTAATTAGAAGTATTTTAATAAAGAAACAATATAATACTACTGCCAGCCCTTGAAAACCACATTTTCTCTCTATTTGGGACATAATTAGCTCTTATAAGGCCTAGATCATGCCAATCGGGGCTGAAAGTTTTACTTTATATCAGACTTCCCAATTAACACTAGAAACAAGGTTAATTTGTAATAATTGTACATAGAAACTACGTCATATTACTCTCGGCTCTTGAAAATCATGTTTTCTCTCCGTTTGGGTCCCGTTCGGCTCTTGTATGGCCTAGTCAGGCCAATCGGGGTTGAAAGTTTGACTTTAAGTCAAACTTCTCCATAAAGAATAAAAAACTAGTTTAAATAGTAGTAATTGTACATAAAAACTATATAATACCACTCACGGCTCTTGAAAACTACGTTTTCTTCCTGTTTGGGCACTATTCGGCTCTATAAGGCCTACTTCAACCAATTTGAGCTGAAAGTTTAACTTTTGGTCAAACTTCGTAATTAAAACTAAAAACTAGTTTAATTAGTATTAATTGTATAAAGAAACTATATAATAGTACTCCCGGCTCTTGAAAATCACATTTTCTCCCCATTTGGACCCCATTTAAAGCATGAGGCCTAAATCAAGCCAATTGGGGCTTGAAATTTGACTATTGGTCAAACTGCCCAATTAAGACTAGAAACAAGGTTAATTAGAAGTATTTGTATAAAGAAACAATATAATACTACTGCCAGCCCTTGAAAACCACATTTTCTCTCTATTTGTGACCTAATTAGCTCTTATAAGGCCTAGATCATGCCAATCGGGGCTGAAAGTTTTACTTTATATCAGACTTCCCAATTAACACTAGAAACAAGGTTAATTTGTAATAATTGTACATAGAAACTGTCATATTACTCTCGGCTCTTGAAAACCATGTTTTCTCTCCGTTTGGGTCCCATTCGGCTCTTGTATGGCCTAGTTCAGGCCAATCGGGGTTGAAAGTTTGACTTTAAGTCAAACTTCTTAAAAAGGAATAAAAACAAGTTTAAATAGTAGTAATTGTACATAAAAATTATATAATACCACTCACGGCTCTTGAAAACTACGTTTTCTTCCTGTTTGGGCGATATTCGGCTCTTATAAGGTCTACTTCAGGCCAATTGGAGCTGAAAGTTTAACTTTTGGTCAAACTTCGTATTTAAAACTAAAAACAAGTTTAATTAGTATTAATTGTATGAAGAAACTATATAATAGTACTCCCGGCTCTTGAAAATCACATTTTCTCCTCATTTGGACCCTATTTAAAGCATGAGGCCTAAATCAAGCTAATTGGGGCTTAAAATTTGACTATTGGTCAAACTGCCCAATTAAGACTAGAAACAAGGTTAATTAGAAGTATTTGTATAAAGAAACAATATAATACTACTGCCAGCCCTTGAAAACCACATTTCTCTCTATTTGGGACCTAATTAGCTCTTATAAGGCCTAGATCATGCCAATCGGGGCTGAAAGTTTTACTTTATATCAGACTTCCCAATTAACACTAGAAACAAGGTTAATTTGTAATAATTGTACATAGAAACTGTCATATTACTCTCGGCTCTTGAAAACCATGTTTTCTCTCTGTTTGGGTCCCGTTCGGCTCTTGTATGGCCTAGTTCAGGCCAATCGGGGTTGAAAGTTTGACTTTAAGTCAAACTTCTTAATAAGGAATAAAAAACAAGTTTAAATAGTAGTAATTATACATAAAATTATATAATACCACTCACGGCTCTTGAAAACTACGTTTTCTTCCTGTTTGGGCGATATTCGGCTCTTATAAGGTCTACTTCAGGCCAATTGGAGCTGAAAGTTTAACTTTTGGTCAAACTTCGTATTTAAAACTAAAAACAAGTTTAATTAGTATTAATTGTATAAAGAAACTATATAATAGTACTCCCGGCTCTTGAAAATCACATTTTCTCCTCATTTGGACCCTATTTAAAGCATGAGGCCTAAATCAAGCCAATTGGGGCTTGAAATTTGACTATTGGTCAAACTGCCCAATTAAGACTAGAAACAAGGTTAATTAGAAGTATTTGTATAAAGAACAATACAATACCACTGCCAGCCCTTGAAAACCACATTTTCTCTCTATTTGGGACCTAATTAGCTCTTATAAGGCCTAGATCATGCCAATCGGGGCTGAAAGTTTTACTTTATATCAGCTTCCCAATTAACACTAGAAACAAGGTTAATTTGTAATAATTGTACATAGAAACTGTCATATTACTCTCGGCTCTTGAAAACCATGTTTTCTCTCCGTTTGGGTCCCGTTCGGCTCTTGTATGGCCTACTTCAGGCCAATCGGGGTTGAAAGTTTGACTTTAAGTCAAACTTCTCAATAAAGAATAAAAAACAAGTTTAAATAGTAGTAATTGTACATAAAAACTATTTAATACCACTGTTTTCCATTAATTTGCAAAAGGGGAAAACTTACAAATAAAAAGTTTGAGGAGCTAAATTACAAGTATTCTTAAAAAGATTACAAGTAGATCTCCTCAGAGATTCTGGGAAAATGTGCCGATAGGAGTCTGGTCAGCGCGCGACCACTTTGTCCCTTTGACGATGCGAGCGATGAGATTCCCTTCTCGCCTGGTTCCGGGAATCAGAGAATAGAGGGTTGGTAGAACCCTCTTGCTGCTTCTCAAATCGCCTTCAATTAGGAATTCCTTCTCGCCTGGTTCCGGAGATTCCTTGAGAAGAAGGACGATGATAGGGTATCAACACCCTGGATAGAGAAAGCAATTCTCTAAAAAGGTCTCTGAATTCGAGAGCGCACGGTGCTTTATGAAGAAGCCTCTGTTGAAGAAGTTGATTGATCGATCCTCGTGATCAGAAGGCGATTGATGGCTCCCTCCCTCCTCTTGTACCCCTGGCGGGCTATTTATAGGGAGAGTAAGGGTATAATCGTCCCCTTGAAGATATGAAAACAGATTGAACCGAATCTGTTTGAATCTGGAAAGTAGCCTTGCTGCGAGGCTAGAATAGCTTCCGCGGAGCTAGAAAATGGCAAGTCGGTTGATCTTTCCGATTTGTTATGATCCTTTCCATATCGTTGAAGGATTTTCTCTGATCCTCTTACTCGTTTCAAGAGAGTCAAGAGATTGCGGCAATCACCTGCCATATTTGAATCCCGATTGGATTTGATTTGCTTGGATCCGATCTCATCAGGAGATTTGATTGGTCAAAGATTGACCATAGCAGGCTGATAGCGGAGCTGCCCGCTTTGAAGCTCATAGCGGAGCTAGAGGCAATTCTTGGCGAAGTCCGAAAAGAGGCTTTTCGGCGAAGCTGTCAGTTAGCTTCCTGGCGATGCTCTGGATGATGTTAGCCTCTCAAACGAGGCTATCTCCTTGGGCTAATGTAATGCTAAATGCTAGCATTTTAGACCTGCTGAGGTCTGTTTAGAAATAATCCGGGTTCACTGTTCTGCTTGCTGGATCAGTGGAGTCCAAACCGCTTCCTTGTCCCTTGGAGGTGGGTGAAAACTGGTCTTCAGCTTGTCTGTCCCTTGTCTTTTGTAAATGTCAACAAGTTTAGACATCGTTCGGACCAATGAGAATCTTGTCTTTTTTTAAGTGTCAACAAGACCCCCTTCAAAGTTTTCGAGAGTCTGCAATAGCTCAGACTCCGAAACACTTTGAACTGCTGTGATGGTATGTGGAGTATGAACGTCGCCATGATGGTTGAGTTCAGCTTCGCCTTCAATCCTGCTTTGGGATGAATTCGCCGAAGAATTGCACTGGTTCGCGAGTCGCTTCGCGTCGGGGTAGCTCCGCATCTGGGCTCCCAAGAAATAAGTTCGCTTTGGAACTCCTGTTGCCTTTTCAAAGCCAACTGTCTTGGGGCGGTTACGAGGAGGATCATTCCTTCTTTCGCGCCAATCGAGAGAGATGTTCTCCGATTTGCACGTTTCCAAGGGAGGATACTCCCTTTCTTCAAGGCGCCATGAGTGCCTTTTATGAGGGAGGCGTTTTCTTCCCTTGTACGGTTCCAATGGAAACCGTCCCTGTTATCAAGGCGCAATAAATGCCTTAAATGCGCTCGTACTTCCACGCTTGAGGTGGTTGCACTCAGGCCATGGGGCCTATAAATAGGACACTTGAGGTCTTCTGAAGAGAAATGTTTTGCCTTTCTTCCCTTCTCTTGGTTGTGGGAGATACTCAGATCTCTGAATTAGTGGGAAAGCCCACTCTGGTTGTCTAACCGGCCAAGGACCAGTAAGTCTTGATCATTCAAAGACTTCACCGCTTTTAGGGAACTCATCTCCCTTGATTTAGCTTTGACAGCTCGCTTCAGGGATTAGCTTCCCTTATTCTTCATCTTGCAATTGGCTGCTGCAGAGAAGGATCTCATCATGGCTTTCTGCGAAGCCATCGTCTTGATTTGATCAGAAAGACCATTGCTTGTTAAGTCCGCTGCGCAGGCAGGACTTGGGACTTGGCCTCTTCAATAGTTGAGCCAGTCTTGCCATATTGGTGAATGTTGAGACTGTTTCTCACAAGATCAGTCTGACTTTGCCGTATAGGTGAGGCTAGGACTTGGCGTTTGCTGAGCCAGCCCATGGTTGCTGTGCAGGCGGAGCTTGTCCTCTGCTAAAGTCGGATTGCTTTGGCGCCCAAGAATCTGACTTAATATCTTTGCAGCTTTTTTCTGTGCTTAACTGCTAACTTGCTTCAATTTGCCTTGCAGTGAGCTATGCTTGCCAGTCTGGTAACTTGATGGAAGAAACCATGAAATTGCTTTATGCTTCCTCAGTTGAAGCTTTACTTTTAAGCAGGAGGAACAATTCGGGGCAGCGGGAGCATGTCCCAGAGGTTGTTGGCAGCCTCTTATCCGAGATGATTCGTTCTGAGGTGAGGCTGGCCACCGCCTTTATCGGAGAGGATCCGCTTCAAGGTAATGGGCGTCGCCTCGCCGGCATCATTGCCGACTTTCAACTTTGGTGGCCTTTGGGGGCGATCCACTTCGAGAAAGCGGGCATCGCGCCTGTTAGATCACTGGTACCAGTGCCAATTCCCATTATACGTGATCTATCGTGTTGGCGGCGATAGGTTTTTTATTGCCAGGCTTCAACAAAAATGGCCTGGCAAGATCTGCCATTTTGTGGAGAAAAATGACCGTGTCCTTGTGGCACCACTGATTACGGCCTTATGCAGGAGGAGGGTTCTTCCTGTCCCGTTGGTCTGGCCTTGGAGCAGATAAAACCGCTTGTATGCCTCAAATGATCCTGTTGGGCAACTGAATGTGTTTGTATGAAACACAACTTTGATGTAATATCAGTGTACCTTTGCTTTTGAATCAATGAAAGTTCATCGTCTGATCATCTGATTTTTGCTTGCTTTCACTGAGAGTTTGGCCATAGCTAGGCTAAACTGTGTGCGGAGCTAAGGACATAGCACCTTTTTAGAGGGCTAAGGTAAGCTTCCTGGCGAAGTCCTTGAAGGATTGTGCGAAGTCCGCACTTTGCTCCTGTGCGGAGTTAACCCTTTAGTGAGGTTGAACCGTCGCTCTTTGGGAAAGCGCCTCAGGCGCTTCGGGCACTGTTTCGAATTAATTCGAAACGGCGGCATGTGCCCTTTTTTGAGGCCTCGATTTAGGCGCTGATTGGCCTATAAAAGCCCGATCGGGCTGAACATGGAAAAGATCTCCTTTTTCAGAGAAATTTCTATCTTTTCCTCTCCTTCTTCCTCCTTTGCTTCAGAGTACTTCGAGAACTTTTGCAGTTCTTAATGGAGCCCAAAAGACGAGCGGGTAAGGAAGCAGCGACTTCTGCAGCGGAGGGCCCTCCTCCTCCGGTCATTGAGCGACCTGTCGCTGGTAAGAGACTCTTCTTAGAGATGGTGGTCTTGCTCCTTTGGAGTCGATATTTGACCATTAGGACGATTGAATATGATCTGTCCTTATCAGGGAACTCGTTTCCCTTCAACTTCCCTATTTTGCTTGCACCAGGGAAGTAAGAACTGAACAGTTCTTCTTTTAGGCTTCCATAGGAAGCCATTGCTTGGGCAGTCTTCATCCTGTTGAGGAACAGGATATGGGTCTGTTCCTTCAGTCGTGGCACGAAGGACGACTGTTGACCATGATGTCCTTTTGATGACGTCAGCCCTTAGGGTTATGCTACTTCCTGCTTTAAGCGAAGTTAGCGCTTTGGATATTTTATGCAAGGATGCAGTCTTATCCATGAAGCGAAGCTTTTTCAAAGCTTTCGCCTTACAGGCCCTGCTTGCTGGGCGAGGCTATGCCTTAGTGAATTTTTATGCTTTCGCATCCACTTGATTGGTGAACTAATCATAGCTCATTTCTGTTTTTGCAGTGCATTACGCCTCCGGCCTCCAGAACAGTCTGTTTGGTTTAACCAGTCGAGCAGGCGGAAACATCAGCTTGCAGTTCATCGGGCAGGCTTCATTGTTCAGTGAGCCGAGCTCCCTTGTACGGGACACGCTCATTCAGAGCGGTGGCCCGCAGGCCATGCGGAGCATCTTGATTACGGCTCCGCTTGAAGATATCGACCGTCAGGCTTACAGAAAGCCTGACTTCATGTTCGGGGATGCTGCACCTGATCCCGATCGCCAGCTGCAGGCCGGTGAAGGCCAGTGGATTTCCAGTTGGACGGCGAGAGATTCTATCTCCCGTCCACTAAGCGGCATTTCGCTTTGTCTTCCTTCGCGAGCGTGACTCAGGCTCGGAAGATGGCGTGGGGCGTGAGCCTAAATGCCGAGTCTGTAAGTGTCGGGAGGTTGACATTCCAGTCCGGCTATTCGAGGGCGGGCTCTCCTCGTAGCATAATAGGGCTATACCCTGGGAAGGTATCGCGGGACCTTCCAGTAGGAGAGAACCCAGCTGCAGCGCCGACCTTCGGCACTCAGTTCTGCGAAGTTGACGGGAACTACCCTGTCACCGATTTCAGGACTCCCGTTGGGTCCACCCTCCTAGGTCATGGTGGGCGGAGTTGACCAACTATATCCTCAATCACTTTGAGGGGGAATTAGAGAGGTTAAACCTCCATGAGGCCGTCAGGGCGACCTGCTACGGCATCGAGATGAAGGTGGCGTGCTTCTACGCCATCCTTGAGTTATACTGCCCAGCCTCGGGAACTTTCTTCACCCCGGTTGGTGAGTTGGGCATGGCCCTGCATGAGATGTGGGAGATCTCTGCCTTGCCCTTTGGGTCTCTTCCGTACGAAGAGTACATTCCCTGTGAGGCGGAGTTGGCTCTCCTGGAGAAGCAAGAGCCTGCTTTGCTTGAGACATATCGGGAATTGATGTGCCATTTGCACATTTGCTCCAGCATCCATACTGGTGGTAAGGGTAGCTCGAAGAGCTTGAAGAGCTGGGGGAACTACTTGTTCCCGGATATGACTAGTGCGCCCGAGGCAGCTCATTGCGGAGTTGCTGAAGAAGACATCTTGGCAAGGATGGAGGTGCATGCTGAAAAGGACATCGTCGTGACAGAAGATGATGGTCCTTTCGGGAAGGGTGATGTTCTTCGGAGCTTTCACCATCAGGCCCGTCGGCCTATGTCTCGCAAGGCGTTGCTGGCCGGATTCTTAACCATCTGGTTAAAGAAGTGCGTCGTGCCTTCTTCTTCGGGTGACATCGTCCACCCGAATGTGCTGCTGCCTGCCGTCCGCTTGGTCCATGGCCACCGTCTGGGTCTTCTCCCGGCCATGGTGTGTTGTATTCAGAGGGGCCTTCGTGTACTGACGGAGGCTTTCTGCAGGCCAATGGCGTCAAGGCGAGGGAAGGGTGCCGTCCTGCCTTGTGACGGACCCAATCCTAGGGTAGGTTTACCGTACACCTACTTGATGGCGTGGTTCGCCTTGCACTGCCCCAGTTTGATTGGAGCTGGGGAAGACCCACCGCAGGGCGTTCAAACGGCGCTTCTCCGTCGTTTTGAAGGCTGTTTGTGGCAGAAAACTTATGTGGCCGAGGCCCGTAAGTTAGTGCGTCGTTATGACGCTTATAGCCTGTTCCGTTGTTTTCCTCGCCTGCGGGGTGCAGGATACAACGAGGAATTCCATGATGTGGAATCAGGTCGATCTCCCATGAATCAGGGTGTTTTCGAGTGGCTGGTCTGTATCCGGCCCTCGCATTTGCTGTACAGGAGTGGGGATACCTGCTACCTGGAGCCCTACATCCCGAGCAGGTTTGCCCGCCAATTTGGGTATGACCAGCTGTATGTGGGCAACCCCAATCCGGACCTGGCTTTCATGGGGAGCCTTATTGATGGGGCTCGTGCTTGGCGGTTCTATACCGCGGATGACACTGGAGCGTGGCTACGCACGCCGCTGAGGGATCCCGGCCTTCGGACGACCCTGTGTTTCTGCCAATGGTATGCAGCTTCGAACTCCGCACCTGCTGGGTTTAACGTCAACCGTTCGGGTGTGAAGTTAATTTCTCATCGGATGAGGCAGAAGGCTTCTGATAAGAAGGAGGGCAAACGAGTCCGTGTTCCTGGCATAGAGGAGTTCATCGCTGTAGATGACAGCGAGGCTTCTGATGCGGGGAGCCCTCGCTTCGAGGCAGAGATGAGGGCTGATGTCCGTGAAGCTGATACTCATGAAGCCGGTTCTGGTGTAGTGGGGGCAGCTCCCCCGCAACATGTGGAAGAAGTGGAGGAAGAGGACTCTGATGTCCACTTCAAAAGGAAGCGTGGGAGTGGATCCCGTAGGAAGTCGTCGGCGAAGAGGCCCCGTCGCCAGACTCCTACCATCGTGGTAGAGGGTGAGCTCTTTGTGGCGCCTCATCCTGCTGCTCCATTAGGGGTTGAGCCGTCGGTTGCTGAACTGACAACTGGTAAGATTGCATGATGCGCCTTCGATGTGTTTTTCATAACTCACCATCTGCCTTGTTGTTGCAGGAGCTGAGGAGCATGGAGAGCAAGGGGACCAGTATGATCCTCTATTCGCTTATGGAACTGCAGCTGGTTCCTTTGCTCGCTCGGAGGAGTCTGGAGGTGATGCGGCCGACATCGGCCTCTCGGGCGCTGGGACTTCTAAAGGAAGTCCTATGGCATCCAGCTCTATTGGGTGGTCTGCGGAGGAATCGGCGAGCAGGCCGGCTATCCGCGTTGAGTCTGGTAAGAACTTTCTGATGGGACCCTTGGATTCCGATGCGGCTGACGAGGCGACATCGGCCTTCGGTATGACTAAGATCTCTTGGTCTTCGCCTGTTTGCTGCGTCTCCTTTTTGACCTTGGTTTTGTTGCAGGTATTCGTCCCCAAGGTGCATCAGCTTCGAAAGAAGCGGAGGGTTCTCCTAAGAGGTTAGAGGGGGAGTTGAGTGCTTCGACCGCGGCGGATACTGCTGTGTTGGACGCACTGTATGGAGACTTGCCTTCTTATCAGCCCATGTCAGCTGAAAGGTGAGAGGCTGAAGGGGCGGCAGTCCCGGAGGTATTCTCACTCCCAATCACATCGCCGAGTGAGGTGCCGGCAATTTTGCCCAGTGCGGGGCTGAGGGTGATCGTGGACCCTAGTTCCCCGACTTTGATTGTCGAGCCTGCTGCTCAGGAGGTGGTTGCCAGTCCTACCTCCGCGGTGGCTGGCGTGCTGGTGTCGCTGAGGACTCCGCCGAGGTCACCTTTGGCTTGCCCTGCTGCTGTCGATGTTCCCGCTTCTTCTTCTGCGGCGGTGTCGACGGGGATGGTAGATTGCTCCGAGGTTGTCGCAAGGATTGATGAAGCTGAGAATGACTTCATCGGTAATCTGGTCGACAGCTTTTATAACAGTTTGGAGCAGACTATCGGTCTGGTCTTGAAGGGCTCGCCCGTGCCATTCTCGAAGCTGAAGATGGTCCTCTCCCGTGGCATTGAGTGTATTCGGGACTTTGAGGGGTATCACTAGGCTACTGCTCTGGAACTCCTGGTGGACAACCTTGAGAAGGACGTAGAGGAGTGGCGCCGTCTCCATTGTTCCGGCCCGACGTCTTTAGCTGATGAGCGGCTCACTCATCTTGTTGCGCAAAGGCGCGAAGCTCGGCTTGCTGCTCAAGAAGCCGTTGAGGCTATCTCCTCTGACTTGAAGTCCTTGGAAGCAAGGCAAGTAGAGGTTGGGAGTTCGATTGATGCTTCCATCAGTGCCCTTCTTGATGCCCAAGATAAGGTTAAGATGGCCGAGGAGATGATCAGGAAAGCAAATCTCCTCTTATCCAAGGCTACGCCGGTGTGTCTTGAAGAGGCTGCGCGGCTTAAGCAGCTTAGGGCTCAAAGTGAGGAATTAGCACGGCAGGAGTCGTCCCAGAGGGCGACTTTGGCGGAGGCCGAAGCTCGTCTGGCTCAAGCGGTGGATTTCGATGAGGCTGAGCTGAGATCACAGGCGCTGGCCCAGGCTGTTGATGATAGGAGGACGAGGCTAGCTTCGCTCGGAGATCGGATCCGATCTTATCATGTACGCCTATAGGCTATTGTATATGCTCCTCCATGTATCCCATCTTTTTGACTTTAATAGAAAATTTTCCTTTTGACTTCTGCTGTTTGGATAATGAGACATGACAGTCTGTTGGTTCAGAGGTCGCAATGACATAACCGAATGGGACGTCGCCAGTCTCGAGGTTAGCCCTTTGCGGGGCTAAAGAGGGGAGATACTTGCCTTTTGTAAATGTCAGCAAGCATCGAGATTGAGACTTAGCTGTCTGCTGGTTCAGAGGTCGCAATGACATAACCAATTGAGACGCCGCTAAGCTCAATGGTAGATGAGACTTGGTTATCTGCCAGTTCAGAGGTCGCAATGACATAACTGGTTGAGAAGCCACCGAGCTCAACAATGAGTGACACTTGTCTTTTGTAAATGTCAACAAGTATCGGGATTGAGACTTAGCTGTCTGCTGGTTCAGAGGTCGCAATGACGTAACCAATTAAGACGCCGTTAAGCTCAATGGTAGATGAGACTTGGCTATCTGCCAGTTCAGAGGTCGCAATGACATAACTGGTTGAGAAGCCACCAAGCTCAAAAATAGGTGATACTCGTCTTTTGTAAATGTCAACGAGTATCGAGACCTGTCTTTTGTAAATGTCAACAGGGCTCGGGATTGAGACTTAGCTGTCTGCTGGTTCAGAGGTCGCAATGACGTAACCAATTGAGACGCCGCTAAGCTCAATGGTAGATGAGACTTGGCTATCTGCCAGTTCAGAGGTCGCCATGACATAACTGGTTGAGAAGCCACCAAGCTCAAAAATAGGTGATACTCGTCTTTTGTAAATGTCAACGAGTATCGAGACCTGTCTTTTGTAAATGTCAACAGGGCTCGGGATTGAGACTTAGCTGTCTGCTGGTTCAGAGGTTGCAATGACGTAACCAATTGAGACGCCACTAAGCTCAATGGTAGGTGAGACTTGGCTATCTGCCAGTTCAGAGGTCGCCATGACATAACTGGTTGAGAAGCCACCAAGCTCAAAAATAGGTGATGAGGTCTCGTTTTCACGAGGGAACCACTGTCATAGGTTTAATGTTAACATAACAGTGGGATATATGTGGTCCTACCATTCTATGGATGAGAATTGGTAGGTGATTTTGGAGGTCTCGTTCTCACGAGGAGAAATGAGGGGACTGCTGTCATAGGTTTAATGTTAACGTAACAGCGGAATATATGTGGTTCTACCATTCTATGGATGAGAATTGGTAAGTGATTCTGGAGAGGGAATCAAATGGGAGCAGGTCCCTTAGGATTTTTAGCAAACCCCCAGCTATCAACGGGTTTGATATGCCTTTACCAACTACCGTTTGAGTTGGGCTAGCCATGCTATTCCCCTCAGCATGATGAGTTGTCGAGGACTCATGTTGGGCTTAGAGGCCAACATTTTCCTCTATCCTTAATCGTTAAGGATGTCGGATTATCAGGTTGATGTCTGCACAACCTCGATTGTCTTTTAGGATAACTGGTGCACGGTCAGGTCCCAGTTGATTCATGGCCGTATGGCCTCGCTTGGAAGAAGAGAAAGGCTCTCTTTGTGCGCATTTTGGACGCGCGGATCTCGATCAGAGGTGTAATGTTAACTTGATCGAGAGAAGGATCCTCGATTAAGGATAATACTTCTTTAAGAATTTGCCATTGATCGGCATCATGAGTAGATCGCCACCTGCATTAATAAGGCGGTATGCCCCGTTTGAATAGACTGTTTCTATCACAACGGTCCTTCCCATTTAGGCTGAAATTTGCCTTTGGTCTTGTGCGTCATGATCATCGGTCGTCTGACGGCTAAGACCAGGTCTCCTTTCTGGAAGACTC
Source organism: Agave tequilana (assembly GCA_038442645.1). NCBI lineage: Eukaryota > Viridiplantae > Streptophyta > Magnoliopsida > Asparagales > Asparagaceae > Agave > Agave tequilana. The sequence goes on from JAVJIF010020920.1 coordinate 70,935, forward strand.
TCTGCTTGACCTTCTTATTGAAGGCTTTTGACATCCGAGCCTGATATAGCTCGATGTGTTGCTGAGCTTGTAGCCGCTTCTCGTCTAGGGCTTCGAGCTCTTGAAGACGCAGGCGATCATTGTCTTCTGATGTCAACTTAGTAGTCAAGGCTACCCGCAATGATGGCACCTGGATTTCCAATGGGATAACTGCTTCGCACCCATATACCAGGGAAAAAGGCGTATTGCCTGTCGGTGTCCGAACCGTAGTCCGGTAAGCCCAGAGACATTCACCCAGCTTTTCGTCCCAATCTCGCTTATTCGAGGAGACAAACTTCTTGAGCAGCTTGATGATCGTCTTGTTAAATGCCTCTGCCAAGCCGTTGGCGGCAGGATTGTAGGCAGTTGAAGCCACATTCTGAATTCGGTATTTATCGCAGAACCGATGGAACCCTTGGCTTACGAATTGGGGACCATTGTCATGGATGATCCGCCTGGGGACACGAAATCGATGGATGACATGGTGTTTGATGAAGCTAACCAGATTGGAGGTTTTAACTTCGGCCAATGGTATGGCCTCTGCCCATTTTGAGAAGTAATCGGTTATTGCCAGGATAAACCGGTGACCTCTTGCCGAAGAGGGACTGATTGGCCCTACGACATCAATTCCCTATGCTTCAAATGGCCACGAAGCAACAGTAGGGTGGAGCAACTCCGAAGGTTGGTGTATGAAGTCTGCATGGACCTGGCACGCCTTACACCTTCGTGCATATTGGGTGGCATCGGCCATCATGGTCGGCCAGTAGTACCCAAGTCTGTGCAGCCTGTCTTTGAGCTTTGGACCCGGCTGGTGAGCCCTGCAAATGCCATCATGTGCTTCTTTGAGCACTTCCTGTGCCTCTGAATGAGAAAGGCAACGGAGGAGGATACCATCATATGAACGACGGTAGAGTGTCTTCAAAGTGGGATCATAGTAGAAACGGAGCGACCTTCGTCTGATGGACGCCGCTTCTTTGGGATCGTCTGGAAGCAGACCGTGCAGAGCATAGTCAATGAGAGGGAAGCGCCAATCCCTCGGCTCAAGATCCACGGAGATATTATGGACCTCTTGGATCCTTAGCATATGCTTGGAGCATACGAGATGCCGGGTTGCGACTGTGAGGTGATACTCGGTGTCGGCTGGCAAGGCTAGCGTTATCGCTAATGCAGCGAGAGCATCCGCCTTGGTATTTTGAGATCGGGACACATGCCCGATGTAGAAGCCTTCAAATAAGCTAGCCAATTCGATGGCTGTATGATAGTAAGGCACCAAGTCCTCATGGCGGACTTCATATTCGCCTTTTACCTGACTAATGATCAGCTTTGAATCGCCGTAAGCTTCAAGGTAGCGTACCCCCATTCCATGGGATAGCTGGAGACCAATGAGCAGAGCATTGTATTCCGCTACATTATTAGAGCATGATTCTGTCAAGGAGAATGCTCTGGGAAGGATATGATCCTGTGGGGAGATGAACACAAGCCCCACTCCGGCAATAATCTTCCCATCCGCGATGCTCCGTCAAAGAACATCTGCCACACTTCCTCTACTGAGGTTGCATTAGATTCGAAGACCTCATCAGGGATGTCTTCGTGAAGTTTTGAATGTTCCGGAACTGGATGCGCAGCTAAGAACTCTGCAAGGGCCTGACCTTTAACTGCTTTCTGAGGAGTAAAGGTCATGTCGTATTGAGACAACAGAAGTGCCCATTTAGCCAACCTTGAATTCAGCGACCCTGGCTTCGTCATGAGAAGACGTAGAGGGTTCACCCTGGAGATGACATGTATGGTTTGGCTAACCAAATAATGTCGTGTCTTCTGGACAGCGAAGACGAGAGCTAAGCACTCTTTCTCAATAGGATTGTAGCGAGATTCCGCTCCTATGAGAGTCCTGCTCAGATAATAAATGGCCTGCTCATGGCCATTATTGTCCTTCTGAGCGAGGAGGGCGCCGAGGGAATAGTCCAGAGCTTTTACATAAAGCAAGAATGGTCTCCCTGATGTAGGGCCACTAAGACAGGAGGTTTTGTGAGATACCTCTTAATGTCTTCATAAGCTTCTTGACAAGCTTGGTCCCATATGAAGGCAGTACCCTTCTTCATTAGTCGGGTAAAGGGCTGGCAACGGCCCGAAAGATTTGCAATGAATCTTCTGATATAGGCTAACCTGCCTTGTAGCCCCTGAGCTCTTTGAGATTCCTTGGTGGATGTATGTCTTGGATGGCTTTGACTTTGTCTGGGTCCAGATGGATTCCTTTTGATGTGACAATGAATCCGAGGAACTTGCCACTAGACACTCCTAAAAAGGATTTTGTCGGGTTCATTTTCAACTGATGAGCCCGCATTATATCGAACATCGTTCTCAGATCGCGAAGATGTTCATCTTTGCTGCGGCTTTTGACGGCAATGTCGTCAACATAGCATTCCACCGTCTTTCGGAGATGGTCGCGGAAGATCATGCTCATCGCCCGCTGGTAGGTTGCTCCGGCGTTCTTCAGTCCGAAGGGCATTACAGTGTAGCAGTATACCCCCAATGGTGTTCGGAAAAAAGTATGCTTCTCGTCGTCGGGATACATCTTGATCTGGTTGTACCCTGAGAAGCCGTCCATGAAAGACATCCTCTCGAACCCGCATGTGTTGTCAATCATGACGTCGGTGATGGGCAGTGGAACTCATCTTTGGGACAGGCCGTATTGAGATCACGGTAGTCGATGCAGATCCGTATTTTCCCATTCTTCTTGAGGACGGGGACTATGTTAGCCACCCAATCTGGATGTTGTTCCTCCCGGATGAAGCCACAAGCAATGAGCTTATGAACTTCGGCTTCAATAGCCTCCATGATGTTTGGGCGGAACCGACGTTGTTGCTGCTTGACTGGCTTAACGTCGGGCTTGGTGTTTAGACGGTGCATGGCGACCTGCGGATCGAGTCCGGGCATGTCTTCGTAGCTCCAGGCGAAGACATCTATATACTCTTTTATGAGTATTATCAATTCTTCCTTTTCGACAAGTGATAGGCTTTCACTTATGAAAATCGGTTTGGGATGATCTTGACTGCCCAAGTTGATCTGCATCACCTTGTCTTCGGTAGGTGGCTCGCGCAGCTCGAACCGCTTTTCCCATTGGAGACTTAATTGTTGGGCCCAAGGTTCCTCATCAGCAGCTTCCGCAGGTTCTACTTGACTGCCTGAAGTCATATTCACAGTGAGGCCGTTGAACATTCCTCCTATGCTGATGTCAGAGTCCCACTCGGCAGATGAGTCCGACTGTGATGGAATTGGTTCGTCATCTTTGACTTGAACCTTTACTGATGATGTGGGTGTAACATAACCCAACCCCCTGCGTGTACTATCATAGTAATTTGCAGGTTTCCCTTTCGGGACAGCATTACGCATCAGACCGCGTCTTCCTTTTCCGAAGTTCAGGCCGCTTGCCTGCTTCAAGTCATATCCCATCTTCTCCATAATATGGCGTGCCGGTTGCGCATAATGGAAGAACTGTGGGGCTTCTGAGTCCGAGCTTGAATCTGTAGCTGCAGGTCCCCGTGGCTGGGTTCTACCGAAGATTATCGGCAACTGACCTTGTTTGGATGGAGGGATCACTAGCGTGGCCCCTTCTATGGCTTCCACAGATGTGCTAGCCACACTCGGCTCATGTACGGGCATATGAAGAGAGCCATCCATAATGGATACTCGATGCTCGCAGGATAATCAAAAGAAATATTATCATTAATTATCCATTCGCCTTCCTCTTCAGGAGGGGTATTACATTGGGGGTCATTGAGGAAACATGCTGTAATTGGTTCGCCAATCAAAATGGCTGGCATGCCTGTTTCGGATTCTGAATCCGCCTCATTGCCACTCTCATCATCGTTTGGCAATGTTTCTCCCGGCGTTCCACTAGCCTCTTGGTATAGGAGAGCATCAGTGAAGTAGTTTTCCACCCCCTTGAAGGGTTGCTTCTCAGCGAAGACAGTTCGTACTGTCGCATCATCCTCACATACTTGAAGCACTGATGGAGAGTGGAAGGAACGATCCAGTTGGCATGGATCCATGGTCGTCCCAGTAGCAGGTTGTATGATGTGTCAGCATCAATGACATAGTACGTCACTTCTGACTTCAGGCTTCCGATTCTGCAACGGAGCCGAATCTTTCCCAGCGGATGGCTGCTCCTGGCGTTAAAACCGTATATTGTAGTGGTGGTCGCAGACAATCTGTACAGTGGTATGCCGAGGAAGTAGAGGAGCCTTTTGGGGATGATGCTGAGTGCAGACCCCGGATCGACTTGTATCCTTTCAATGCAGGTTGAACCGATATATCCGTGTAGTACAGAGGTCGATCGTGCTTGTTGTCCTTGAGAAGCATATCTTCCGCCGTGAAGGTAATGGCAGGCACCTTGGACTGTGCGTGATGACACTCTGAGCAGGAAGGCCGCATTTCATCACCAGGAACCTCAGGCATGTATGTCAGAAAGGACTCTGAGTTGGCTAGCGCATCTCTGAGTGCCTCTCTTGTCTCTTTAGAGAGACGAAGAAGCTCGTGTATTGTGATACGAGCCGGGATATTGGCTAAGTGTGCCAATATATCAAAGCGGAAGGGCATATCTAGCCCTTGGCTTGGCGGTTTCTTTAACACATGGTCGAACCGCACTTCCTTAGACTTCTCTCTCCCTTTGGTCAGGACTGGAGCGGATGTCGGCATTGGTACTGACGTCGTTGGCTGTTGTATCTCGTCAGTAGACTTGTCATACTGCCTTAAGTATGATTTTCCAGACCGGGTGCCCGTCTGTTGAGGCGCATCTGCCTGCACTGTACATGCATGCTTCTCTTCTTCTGAATCGCTGAGGGAAGCCGAAGTAAGATTACCATCATCTGGCAGGACAGAGATGACATTGCAGGACTTGCCCTTTCTGCTGGAGTCCTTCGACGTCCGCTGTACGTCTTGGACGAGGTCAGGGTGTATCCACATAACTTCCCCTGTCTCCAATGTCAAGGGGACGAGACCCTTGTTGTTTTGAGTCATGGCCGGAGGATGCTTGACTTCCAACCGCGGTGTGGGGGCTGGATAGGTCCCGTCAGGAATCATGACCTTCTGGGCAGTGCCGAACTCAAGAGTCACCATATTGGCAGTGACTTTCTTCTGCTCCGTCTTCAGTGTGAGGACTCCGGCGTCGACCAAGGCTTGAATTCTATCCTTGAGAACATAGCACTTGTCAGTAGGATGATGGACCATCCTATGATAAAGACAGTATTTGGGGTCGTTTGTGCGCCCTATCTCATTAGGACGCCGAGCATCTGGTAGCTTCATCTTATTCCCTTTGTGGAGCAGATGGAATATCATGACCACCTGATCATCTCTGAAGGAGTACTGTTTTGGAGGGAACTTAGGCTCCTGGCTATTGACGCCGCTCTTCTTGGCCTTTGACTGCAGGTCTCCCGAAAGTTCCACAGACATGATTTCCTTCCCCTTAACTTGGGAGGACTGTGGGAGATCGCTACGCCCTTTGTTGTTCGTGCCCCATTTGCTTCTAGGGACGGATGGCTCGAACTTCTTAGCCGACTTCTCGGCTATCTCAGCTTGTTCGACCAATTCCTTCCAAGTATGGACTTTGACAGCCCCTATGCGAACTTCTACTTGATCCAAGAAGTTGTGCCTGCATGTCTGTAAGAGCATAGGTAATGGCATCCCTGCTGGGCACATCAGAGATAGATTTCTGAACCGCTCAATGTATTCACGGACAGATTCGCCTTTCTCTGCACAGTAGAAAGGAGCTTGTCCATGGTCACTTCGGTGTCATCCTCATAGAAGCGAGAGAGGAACCGAGTTTCCAGGTCGACCCAGGCATTGATAGAGCCCTGAGGAAGGCTTCGGAACCAGTCGAATGCCACCCCTTTCAAGGTGTCAATGAACAGCCTAGCCATGATGGCATCGTTGCTTATAACATTGCCGGTCTGAGACCGAAAATAGTAGATGTGCTGATTTGGCGAGCTCTTACCATCATACGTATGCAACGTTGGTGGTTTGAACTTTGGCAGATATGGCACCGAATCCCATTCCAGTGGGTAAGGACGGACTACCCCCACTTTCTTCAATTCATCCTTCTGAGCCAGGGATGAAATTTGAGCTTGAAGCTGTACGCGCCGGAAAATTGGTGGTCGGAGAAGTGGGTTTAGCTGTAAAAGATTTCCTTGATTCAGCGAAACGATTACAACCAAAAGAACTACTCTTCCTTCTTTTCCAGTTACAAGGGAGGGAGGATGTCTGAATCTTCCCTTTGTTTAAGGCTGGGTTTCTTCGTGTGGTGATGGAGAGTGAATCTTGTTTCTCCGTTGACCAGATGACCGTCCTGGACCGTCGGGGGTCTTCTCTTCGGTCGGTAGAAAGAGTAACTCAGCTCCGTCTACCAAAACTCTCAAAGAGGAGGTAGGCGAAGAGCGGCTAGTACTCAGTAAGCTCGCTGAAGAGTCTCCTCCCTCTGTCTGTTGTTGAAGTCGTGCTTCCCTCTTGATGATCCTCTTGCCTGGATTCGATCGATCTTGATGATACCTTGACCTTCTTAATTCTCGACCTTTCCCAAGCTTCGATCCCCCCTCTTCATAGCAAACAAGGCTATTTATAGGGGTCTCAGGGGGTGAAGGTGCCTCCTGAAACACTCCCGAATGAGGGGCCACTACCCGCTACATGCGCGGTGACTGGCCCCGCAATCAGGCAGTTGCAACTGAGACGCGGGCGTTGAGCCAAACGCGCCTTGAAGTTTGAGACGCGGGCGTCGAGCCAAACGCGCCCTAAAGTTGAGACGCGGGCGTCGAGCCAACGCGCCTTAATGCTGAGACGCGGGCTTCGGGCCTTCACGTCTGGACGCTGAGGCGCGGGCGTCGGGCCGACGCGCCTTGATGCTGAGACGCGGGCTTCGGGCCGACGGTCTGGACGTTGAGACGCGGCGTCGGGCCGACGCGTCTTAATGCTGAGACGCGGGCATCGATTCCTCGCGTCTAGAGCTTGAGACTCTGCTTCCTTAATGGCTTGTCTATTAGTCATTTTTAGACAGCCTACAGAACCCCCTCCAAAGTTTCTGATATTCCGCAGTTGAATGGGACGGATTTCGGATACTTTGGATCTTAGTCGTGTTCGCCTTTTAGACTGGACTGTTATGCTTCGGGCTTGATCTTATCTGGAATTGGTCTTCGTGAGTGTACTGTTGAACTCTTTGAAGCCGTCAGAGTTGATCGTGCTGAGTGTCTAGATACACAGTCTAGACCTCCCCGATTGCTTTTAGTCTGTCACGGGTGCGCTTTTGGCCGGGAGTGGTTGGTTGTCAGTGTACTGTTGAACTGACTTGCAAAGCAGGAGACTGGGCAGGTTCCTTTTTGAAAAAGCAGAGACTGCTTTAAGACGCGACTTCTTAGCGAGACGCGACCTTTTGGCGATGGAAACGCGACTGATCTTCATAAGGCAGACGCGATGTTCAGCTGAAGACCGAACTTCAGAAAGACGCATCTTTTGAATATAGACGCTTTGTCTAGGCGCATTTATGGCGATGTTGATGGGGCATGTCCACCGAAGAGCCGCGTACTTTGGGGCGCGTACCTGTGCCATGTCATGATTACGCCGCCAGCTGGCCTGGGGAAACGGCGAGATTTCGCCTTTTGGCGCGCGGATCTTCCGGTTCATTAAATGAACTGCTCCACGTGTCGGGCAGCGATTCGCTGCAGCGTTTATTGGGCCAAACGCTGCGTATCTTCGCGAATCTCTGTGCCTATAAAAGGCAACAGTTGGAGAGATGCATCTTCTTCTCCGAGCACGCATTTCTCTGAGAAAAAGAACTTCCTTCTCTGTTCAACTATTCATCTCCTCGCTCGGATTTCTTGAACTTCAATGGCTCCCAAGACGAACCGACTGCATCGACCTCAAGGCGACCGTCGCCGAGGCTGAGGAGACGCTTCCTCTGCGCAGGAGGGTGTTTTCCGAGGTAAAAATGCACCTTCGGCGTGGGTTCCGCCTTTAAAACATGTTCATAGAACCCCAAGAACCTTTAACACAAGATCGTGTTTGATTCTCGGACGTTGTCCTTGAGATGATAACCGGGGCGCGGGCCTGATGATCCGACGCTGATGAACTCTGCACTCTGGATCCTTCACTTAGAATATTTCTAATTGTGAAGGTCTCTGGACGCGATTTTGCAGAACGCGGATTTGATCCATGCGTTCTGTGCCGCGTTTTGTGCCATCAGGCGCCGATTTGATGAATCTGGCGTCTGAGTCCAAGCACTTTGAAATTTCACAAGTCTTGGTTTGCAGAACGCGGATTTGATCCTTGCGTTCTGTGTCTTCAACCGCCGATTTTGTAGAATCTGGCGTTTGAGTCCAAGTACTTTGAAATTTCACAAGTCTTGGTTTGCAGAACGCGGATTTGATCCTTGCGTTCTGTGTCTTCAACCGCCGATTTTGTAGAATCTGGCGTTTGAGTCCAAGTACTTAGAATTTCCATAAGTCTTGATTTGCAGAACCAGCTTTTGCAGGTCTGACGCGGCTTTTGAATAACTCGCGCGTCCAGTCTCTCTCTTCTGCTTTGGTGCAAGTTCGCAGGTCTGGACGCGGATGATAACTCCTGCGTCCAGTGTCTCGGCTGCGTTTTGAATTATGAACACTTAGCGTCTTCCCTTATTTTTGGCAAAGTATCTGACCAAGTGTCTTTTTCTTTTGCAGTGCGACATGTTTCGGGCTCGCTCGCCAAGATGCACCACTTTGGACGCGTGGGTGGTGCTGACCACCGTCTGACTTTTGCACTGCGAAGGACCATACCTGTGACTGCTGACAGGTCGCCAGTTCGCAGGGAAATGATTGCCCATGTTATGAGAGGACTTCTCGGGTGCTCATGACCGATGCAGTCTTTGCAACGGATACCCACATCAAGCTGGAGAAGCCTGCTTTCTTCTTTGGAGATCATGTCAGCGACGGTGGCAACCCAATGTATGACGGGAATACAGGTGGCTCCGTCAGATAGGGGAGAGGAGATACTTTCCTTCCAGCCATGGAGAGGATGCTCCCGTTTGTCCTATCTCCAAACACTGTCCGTCCTTCGGAAGATGAAGTGGGACGTGTCCCGGGATATCTCTGAGATTAACCCTTGGTAATTTCAAATCCCAGAACGTATACCGTCATGATTGCCATGACCGGGCGGTCCTCGGCTTGTTTCCCGGGTCACGCAAGTCTGAGCTTCCAGTCGGAGAGATCCGCAGCTTGCCACCACCTTCCTCAATTCGTTCATAGAAGCAGAGGGTGATTATCCGGCCAAGTTCCGTTTGCCAGGATGGGTCCACTCCACGGAGAATTCTTGGTGGGGCAGGATGGTGGGTTTTGTCCTCTCCGATCTTGGAGATCTGCTTGAGCATGTGGATTATACTCAGCAGTCAGGGCCGTTACAATGGGCATCCCAATGAGCTCTCACAACTTCTTCGGGATCTTGAGCGCTACAACCCTCAGGACGGGGACATTCTTTACCCCGGTTGGAGAATGGGCCTTGCACTGCATGAGTTGCATGAGGTCTCGGGGCTGGTGATGGGGGAGTTCCCTTATGAAGAATTGTCCCGACTGCTAGGAGCTTGACCTTATAAAGAAGGATTCCCCTGAGGTGTACGAGACCTATTGGGAAGTGATGTGCCACTTCCATATTTGTGGTCAGGTAACCGGTTGGAGGACGCATGGAGTTAGGCATCTATCCTGGGCCAATTACTTATTCAGCAACGTCAGCAAGAAGGATCATTCGATAACTCGACTGGCTCCCCTCTCTGAACAGGGAGTTACGACATGGTCGCACAAGCTTCTGAGGGCTTTTACACACCACTGGGTCGAACGAGGATGGCTTCGAACCTGATACGCTTTTCGAAAGCTATCATCATCGGGCGCGGGCTCTATCTCTAGTCGAGCGCTGTTGGCAGGCTTCTTGATGCTTGTTGAAGCGTTGTGTGGTACCTACACGGCCACATGAAGTCATTATTGCCGACGTGGTGTACCCAGCAGTGCTCCTGGCCCATGGCCGTCCTATAGCCCTTCTTCGGCCGTGGCGGCTGGCATTCAGAGCGGGTTGCGGCGTTAGCCAAGAGACTATGCGAGGCTCCAAGGACTGTCGACTCTCAAGGCAAGCCGTATGTTGACTCAGAGGGAAACCCGACGGCAAGGCGCCCCAACCCCCGAATCGAGTTGCCTTACACGTATCTCATGGCTTGGTACGTGATGCATTGCCCTTTCTTTGATGACAACGGCCGCGTGGGAGTACGAGTCCTGTCCCGTTTGTGAGGCGGCTGGAAAACTCGGATTGGAGTGACACCTATATATATTATATTCGGAGGACGTCTCTCAATGCCGCCAATTACCAGCTCAACCGCTGCTTCGCTGGGATTCCTGGTGCATCTTTTGGTGAGCAATTCACTGATTCTATAGGTCGGGATGACCTCACCCACTGTCCCTGGGAGTCTTCCGTGTTGATCAACATACGACCAGGATACGTATTGTTTCGCCAAGGGACTTCCTGCATAATCGAGGCATATGCGCCAAGTCGTTTGGCCCGACAGTTTGGCTATGCTCAGCTTTATGTCGGCAATCCGAATACACAACTTGCCTTCAATGGGAATTTGTGCGAAGGTGCTCGAGCCTGGTACTATAGCGTGGCTGGGGGGACAGAGGCAACTTTCCGTTTGCCCGTCGAGGAGCCGAAGAACCTTACCAGCACTTCGCTTTCTGCACCTGGTATTCTCGGTAAACCAGTCACCAGATTTTGCCCCCGGGTATACGGGTATTGAGGGCATTAATGCCTATCTCAAAACAGTCGGAGTCTGGCAAATGCTCGCACATGATCACCCAGTATTTAAAGGTCCAGAAAGAGCTGGAGAGAGCATCTCAAGAGAAAGCTGAGGGAGGCTCAAGAGAGGAGCTCCGAGTAACCCGGAGTAGAACCAAGCTAGGGCACAGGAGGGGCCCTCTACCGCCAAGGCTCAAGAATTGGTGAGTAAGCGCCGTCGGGGTTCCACTTCAACTGCTGGTCCTGTTTCGAAGAGGGCTCGGAGGGACTTAGCAACGGAAGTCTCTCCCTCAGAAGACATTTCTGCTGGAGTTGAGGACTGTCCTTGAAGACCTCTTTGTCATGGTTGGGGAACCGCCAGAGGATGAGATCTCCCCAGTTTAATCCGTGCTCCTAGTCGCACAGAGGGACCGGTAAGATTGCGGAAGAGGGGGAATTGGTTGACAAACCCACTATAGCTGACGAGGAAGAACAGCTCGTGGGAGGGAATGTCCAGATTCAGGGTTCTCAGCTCGGCCCGAGCCTTCTTCTGCTCGTGAGGAGGGAGAGACAAGGCACAGCGGTCAGGGTCTCCTAGCGTCTTCATTTCCAGCGCTCAGATAATCGACCCTAGTCCCTACCACTGGGGTTGGTGGCAAGGCCCCGTCACGAGGACCTTTGCGTTGAACTGTCGTCTTCCGCGTCTGATACGGAAAGCGACTTTGAAGATAAAGTGACTACGGCCATGAAACCGCTTTTCCTGACCCTAGTAAGTTCTCACACATCTCGGAGGAGAAAATATACGGGGGCGAATCATCGACTGCGTTACCGCTGGCGATAATCCCTGCTGAAGGTACAATTCCTCGCATGTCGAGGCGATGGAAACAGAGTTGACCCAGCCCAAGGGGATTGAGGCTTCGGTTGCCGAGACAACCTCAGTGGGGGCAGCTGTTGAAGTTGGGGAGCCTTCCCCTTTGCCAGGAGGGGAACACCATTGAGGCTGAGGAGGCTCTCACTACATCCGCCGGTGGAGGAGGCTACTGCTGAAGCTGCTGGGGAGACTCCCATTCTACAGGACTCGACGCCTCTGGACCTCGAACCTAGTAAGGCAGCTCTGACTGAGGGGGCTCAGGTGGGGAGTCCGACGATCGCACCCTTCCAGAAGGCCACACAGCTCAATTCTCGGTGGAAGTTTCTGAAGAGGTTGTGCTTACAACTCCTTCATTGGTCGTGGAAGCTCCTGCAGAGGCAGCACTCCAGGAAGCGCCAGTGGGTAGTCTTGCTCTTGCTACATCGACGGCCGGCACGGCTCTTGTGCGCGAGAAGACCCGCCCTATATCCCTTATCCCGTGACAGAAAAAGGGTCGGGAAGCTTCTTAGGTGGTGAAGACATGGGGGAGTTGGCACGTCAGATGGTGCAACAATTCTTCACCTCGATGGGATCATGTATTGATCTCATCTTCCGTGGACACAGCACCTTCCGTTCGCCCAGAGGCTTCTTGAAAATATGGCCGTGAGCGTCGAATTGGCGGGAGGCCCTTCACTTGCCAGGACATGCCTGCGGGTGGTAGAAGCAACTTGGAGATAACCTGCGGGAGCTGGAATCTTTGGAAGATGCTGGCTCTTCCGGTGAGGCCCAGGCCTCCTGACTAGGCTCCTAGCTGCTCAGAACGGGAGCGCAGGAGGCGGAGGCACAAATCGCTGCCGAGATCCGCGACCTTGAATATTCCAAGGCTGAATTTCAGAAATTAGCCGGAGATTCGAGAGAATCTGAGCTTAGTGTGCAGAGCACGGAGCAAGTCATCCTCAGAACTCGGGATATTATCGCCAAGGCGGAAGCTGTTCTTGCGCTAAATGAGGAGACTTGTATCCCTCAAAAAGGAGCTTGAGGAGCAACGAGCTGCTACGGCGCGTGCTGAAGAGAGTCTATCTCTACAATCTTCCAGGGTGGAATCTCTGCGGATGCAGCTGGCTGCCAGAAATTTCTTATCTGAGGCGGAGCTGCGGGACCGGGCTTCATGGAGGCTGAGAGGACGCGCCAGCATGAATTCACCGCCTTAGGGAACAAATCCGTTCCTTGGCGAACCAGGACATTTAGCCTTCGTTTCTTTTTTTTTTCTTTTTGTAAAGAAAAGGGACACTCTATTTATTAGAGTGTTTGTATCCACTCCTATCATTTTTTGATATAATGAAGTTTTCTTTAAAGCTTTTGTCCCAATTTCTTTGTCCTGTTGTGGATGAGTCCAACTCTTGATCACTAGTCGTGATTACTGAACTTAGGTAGGACTAAGTTCTTTAATGAGACGCGGTCTTGGCGAGACGCGGCATTAACCCATAGAATGAGACGTGGCGTCAATCTATGGGGACTTAGATTTCACCAAGTCTTTTTGGCGAGACGCAGCGTCGATCACAGGGTGAGACGCGGTCGTCAGTCTACCGGAACTTAGATTTTACTAAGTCCTTTACTGAGACGCAGCGTTAATACAAAGTGAGACGCGGTCATCATTTCATAAGAACTTAGATTCTACTAAGTCCTTTTGATGAGACACGCGGGGCCAATCACAAATCGGAACGCGGTCTTCTTGATGAGATGCGGCGTCAATCAAAAGATGAGACGCGGCATTGATCCGTAAAGTGAGACGCGGCTGTCAGTCCCTGGGGTGAGACGTAGCTCTGAATAACGCAAATTTGTCTTGCGCGGATCGGGCAGACGCAAGAGATGCAGCCTTGTCTGCTGAAGGGACGCGGCTTTCCATCTGCGTCTAATGTGATCTGACTCAAAAGATTTTAGGAGATCTTTGCTCGTCAGGTCTTCACTGTCGATTGGGATTCCGAGTCATCCGTTGATTCCCAAGGCAGTTATCCACGCGTCAACTCCTCATTGGACTCAGGAGTTACTGCCCTTAAATGCAAAACCGACGCGGGCGGTTGAAAACCGGCGCTTGCGACGGTTTCCAAGCGGCGTTCCACGCGTCAATCCTTCACTGGGCTTTGACAATCGTGCGTGACGGTTCCAATTAACGCCCCATTAAGGGCAATTGTCGAGGATCGCCTATAAATAGGGTGCGCTCCCTTCTATAATCCAAGCTTGGATTTTTCTCTTTGGATTGCTCTGAGAAGTCCCACCTTCTTCAGAAAAGAGTTTCTTGATAGGGATTCCGTCTCCATGGATGAAGTAATTCTGAGGATGAAGATGACCCAGAGCTCTCACGCTTCGGTTTGGTCTCTTCAAGAAGACCCCCTCTTGGATCATCTTGGACGCCTGCGTTTGGTGCGAGAGAGGCCCACTCTGGCCAGAGGTCTCTGCTGGTATGTCCCCCGATGATGTGTATAGCCTGAACTTTGGCATGATCATCTGAATGAAGTCCTGGTGCATTCCTTCTCTGGAATTTGTGCCAGTGACTTGACTTCTCTGAATGCGGGCGCTTGACGCTGGCTTTGCCCATTGCGTTTCATGGCCACTGCATTGGCGCGTTTCAGACCTGAATCTTGCAACTCCTGTTCATCCAACAGAGAGATGGCAATTTTTGGCGTTCTGAAATTCTTTGCGTCTGGTGCATAGGCGCGGGTACAAACTGAGGCCGCATTTGAATCCTATGCGTGGCGCAGTTTGACTCGCGTCTGTTTGACTGTGCGGGTCATTCCCGCGTCTGAAGTCTTGAATGGCTGCCGCGTTCGTTACTCTCATTTTCCTTTATAAAAAATGTACTGAGTTCCAGATTTTTTGACTCTCTTGCTTATTCTTTGCAGGTAGGCTTGCTCGTCCTTTTTCAGGTTTTGCTGGGCCCCAGAAAGAATATACCGGCTGGCGACTTGTTCCCCGTTCGTTGTGAGAGATTAAATTATGGTCCTCGTCGTTTGGAGAGATTAAATTATATCTCTGACGAGGACCCAACCCTCGCTAAGGTCTCTTTAGATCTGGCTCGGCATCATGCATGATGCATGACTGCGATGAGGGTTTCCGGCGGTTGCGGTGGCGGACAAGATCCTGTTCCTCTCCCTCCCCTCCAGAAGTGACATCAAGGACATTCCGTTGGATAGCCTGCTGGAGGAAAGGGATGGTGATGAAACCCCAGAAGTGACATCGAGACAGTTAAAGTCCGAGACGCGCATGAACGAACGGTTGCAGGACTTCTTGCTGCCACCCGTCCTCAAGAACGCCTTGCCCTTAGCTTTATCAGTAGGGCGCTTTCGATTTTTTGCGTCATCGCCATGGCGCAATCGGCTTCACCTTGTGCACCTGGGATCAGATGCGGCTTCAAGAGTGAGTACGGCCTCAGAGAGAGAGAGGGACTTCTTTGTACTCCTTAATTTGTAACACTCATCTTATTGTATAGAGAGCGTTTTGTATCACTTTCATGTGTTTGGATATGAATAAAGTGACACTTTTCTTTTCTGTTGTCTAGAATGTTTTGTTTTAGAAGCAAAAAGAATGATTTTGGTGGACCCGCCACTTTATAAAAGAAAGTGACAGGTGGAATGCGTACTCCCGAGAGGTGAACTTTTATCAAGGATTTGGGATTAACTTGATTTAGATCAGCTGGGGATTTTGATGGAAGCATTGTTTATCGGTGTAATGTTAACACAATTGTGCCTCCAAAATGAATTTGATACTCGGTTTGGGGAGAATATCAGAAACTAGACTCGTGGGGAATCTAGTAAGATTTTTAACCGTTAGAGGTGTGATATTAACTTAACGGTTTAGAAGTAGTCTTGTCAGAAGTGTAATGTTAACTTGACAAGGACGTGAGTTAGAGTGTGTTGATATTAACCTAACTCATCGGCATCTCAGTTTTATTTGGGAAACTGAGGGTGTCACTGTCATAGGTGTGATGTTTAACTTACAGTGATAGTAATGCTAGAGGTGTAAATGTTGAACTTGGCATTAGTCGTCTCGGCTTAAAGAAGTCGAGGAAAGGTCATAGCCATAGGTGTATTATGAACTTAGCAATGACTCGGATGCTAGAAGTGTAGTGTTAACTTGGCATCGTCCGTCTCGGCTTGGACAAGGAAGTCGAGGAAAGGTCATAGCCATAGGTGTATTGTTAACTTAGCAATGACTCGGATGCTAGAAGTGTAATGTTAACTTGGCATCGTCCATTCAGCTTCGATATGGAAGTCTGAAGAAAGGTGACTGTCAGAGGTGTGATATTAACTTGACAACACTCGATGTACCGCTTAGAGGTGTAATTTAACTAAAACAGTAGTTTGTCATATGTGTGATATTAACTTGACAAGAATTTGCTTGCGATAGGAGCAATTTGAGGACCTGCCATTCTATTGATGAGAATTGACAGTAGAATTTGAAATGCCAGAGGTATATGTTAACCTTGGCAAATTTGAGAGTTTGTTACTCTATGCAGAGTTAACAAGCAAGGTTTGTACTCGACGAGGAGTATTCATTACCAGAGGTATAGTGTTAACATAGTAATGATTGCATTTTGTGGTCCTACCATTCTATGGATGAGAATTGGTAAGGGATTTTTGGAGGGAAGAGTGGAATCAAGTCCACTTAGGATTTTTAGCAAACCCTCACTATCAACGTTTGAGGTGCCTTTACCAACTACCGTTTGAGTTGGGCTAGCCATGCTATTTTTCCTCGGCATGATGAGTTTGTCGAGGACTTATGTTTGCTTAAAAGCCACATTTTCCTCTATCCTTAGCCATTGGAGGCTTTGAATATTTGATCAGAGTGTCTTTTTAACTTGATCAGCAGGATTTTTAGCAAACCCCCAGCTATCAACGGATTTGAGGTGCCTTTACCAACTACCGTTTGAGTTGGGCTAGCCATCTATTTCCCTCGGCATGATGAGTTGTCGAGGACTTATGTTGGGCTTAAAAGCCAACATTTTCCTCTATCCTTAGCCATTGGAGTTTGAATATTTGATCAGAGGTGTCTTTTTAACTTGATCAGCAGGATTTTTAGCAAACCCCCAGCTATCAACGGATTTGAGGTGCCTTTACCAACTACCGTTTGAGTTGGGCTAGCTGCTATTTCCCTCGCATGATGAGTTGTCGAGGACTTATGTTGGGCTTAAAGCCAACATTTTTCCTCTATCCTTAGCCATTAGAGGCTTTGAATATTTGATCAGAGTGTCTTTTTAACTTGATCAGCAGGATTTTTAGCAAACCCCCAGCTATCACGGATTTGAGTGCCTTTACCAACTACCGTTTGAGTTGGGCTAGCCATGCTATTTCCCTCGGATGATGAGTTGTCGAGGACTTATGTTGGGCTTAAAAGCCAACATTTTCCTCTATCCTTAGCCGTTGGAGGCGTTGGATATTTTTGATCAGAGGTGTATTTTTAACTTGATCGGTGGAAGAATGCCATCTAGGGATAGTATTTCTTCAGGAATTTGCCATTGATTGGCATCATGAGCGTATCGCCATTTGAGGTTATGAGGCGATACGATCCATTTGAGTAGACTGACTCTACTACAAACGGTCCTTCCCATTTGGTTGGAATTTTCCTTTCGTCTTGTGCGTCATGACCATGGTCTTCGGACGGCTAAGACGAGGTCGCCCTTCTTGAAAGTTCGCGATTTGACTTTCTTGTTGAAGGCTCTGGTGATACGAGCTTGATAAAGCTCGATTTGTTGTTGGGCCTGCAGACGCTTGTCGTCCAAGGCTTCCAATTCTTGGAGTCGCTGTCGATGCTTCTCCTCTGTTGTCATCTCCGCTGTCAAGGCGAACGCGAAGAGATGGATTTGGATTTCCAGTGGAAGGACGGCTTCGCATCCGTACACCAGGAAAATGGCGTGGCTTTAGTTGGGGTTCGCACAGTCGTGCGATAGGCCATAAGCATTCGCCCAACTTATCGTCCCAGTCTCGTTGACTTTTCGAGACGAATTCTTGAGAAGCTTGCCAATAGTCTTATTGAAAGCTTCTGCGAGGCCATTAGCGGGCGGATAGTATGCCGTTGATGACACCTCTGATTCTGAACTTGGCGCAGAATCTCTGAAAAGCCTGGCTGATGAACATGGTCCATTGTCATGGACAATCCGCCGAGGCACACCGAACCGGTAAATAACGTGATGTTTCATGAACTTGATCACGTTAGATGATTTTACCTCCTTCAAAGGGATAGCTTCGGCCCACTTT
Source organism: Agave tequilana (assembly GCA_038442645.1). Taxonomy (NCBI): domain Eukaryota; kingdom Viridiplantae; phylum Streptophyta; class Magnoliopsida; order Asparagales; family Asparagaceae; genus Agave; species Agave tequilana. The sequence goes on from JAVJIF010020920.1 coordinate 88,824, forward strand.
GAGAAGTAATCGGTTATCGCTCTGATGAACCGATGTCCCTTTGATGATGGTGGGCTGATAGGACCAACCACGTCCATCCCCACATTTCGACGGCCAGGTAGAGGTCGTAGAGTGGAGGTACCCTGGTGCTTGATGGATGAAATCGCCGTGTATTTGGCAGGCGTGACATCTCTTAGCATAAGCGACAGCATCGGCAACCATCTTGGGCCAGTAGTACCCAATCTTTTGAGTCGGTTTGCCAGCTTGGGCCAGGTTGATGAGCTCCACAAGTACCATCGTGGGCTTCTTTCAACACCTCGCGGGCTTTCTTTTGATGAGAGGCACCGGAGCAGGATCCCGTCATGCGATCGACGATACAATGTTCGCGAATCGCATTATAGTAGAATTTGGAGGCTTTCCTTCGGATGGCAGCCGCCTCCTTGGTGTCTTCGGGCAGAATGCCGTATAAGACAAAATCAATGTAGGGGAACCGCCAGTCTTTAGGCTCTAGACCGGTTGACACTTCAAGTGTTTCCTTGTCGTGATGATCTCCCGTTGACCCTGGGCAGTCTTCGAGTGAACTCTTTGGGGCAGTATAGGTCGTGGCTATAGACGAATACTTTCTCCATTGCTCCAGCTGGAGGGCTAAGGAGGCAGCAAGGGATGCAAGTGCATCTGCATGCGCATTTTGCCTGCGCGGTACATGGTCGATGTAGAAGTTTGAAAACCTCTCGGCCATGTGGATTGTCGCATTGTAGTAGGGTACTAGATCTTCATGTCTGACCTCATACTCTCGCGCGAACTTGGCTGACGATGAGTTTTAGAATCACCGTATGCCTCGAGATTTTTAACGCCAATCTCATCGGCGAATTGCATCCCAATCAAAAGAGCGTTTGTATTCCGCCACATTGTTGGAACAGGGCTCGTTAACGAGATAGCTCGGGGAATCACGTAATTTTTTGTGGGGAGAGACGAGTACTACTCCTACCCCCGCTACTGGTGTCCCTTAGGCTTGCCCTTGATGCACCATCGAAGAAAAGTTGCCATACTTGTCCTTCGAATGACGTCTGAGCTAGGCAGACTTCGGCGACCTCATCTGGGAGATCCTCGTAGTTTGGCTGCCCTTGGATCCGGGTGTTCTGCTAAGAAGTCTGCCACCGCTTGTCCTTTAATGGCCTTTTGGGTAGGAAGTGCATCTCATATTGAGAGAGCAATATAGCCCCATTTTGCCAGCCGGCCATTCAACGGGAAGGCTTTGTCATGAGTAACCTCAGAGGGTTGACCTTTGATATGACATTTATAGTTTGGCCTACTAGGTAATGTCGCATTTTCTGAATAGCGAACACCAGTGCCAACATTCCTTCTCGATCGGGTTGTACCGATGTTCGGCTCCGATCATCGTTCTACTTAGGTAGTAGATTGCTTGTTCTCGCCCTTGGTCATCATTCTGAGCTAGTAGAGCTCCCAAAGAATGGAATCCTTGATCGGACGTACACCAGGAAAGGCTTTCCGGATACCGGAGCTGCAAGGACTGGTGGTTGGTGAGGTAGTGTTTGATCTCCTCAAATGCCTTTTGACAAGCGTCGTCCCAAATGAAGGAAACACCCTTTTTCATCAGCTTGGCGAAGGGTTGGCATCTCCCGGAGAGATTTGAGATGAACCTGCGGATGTATGCCAATCGTCCCTGCAATCCTCTGAGCTCCTTGAGGCTTCTTGGAGGTTGCATTTCCTGAATGGCGCTAACCTTCTCCGGATCCACATGAATTCCGGTGGAGGTTACAACGAACCCTAGGAACTTGCCGCTGGCTACCCCCAGGAAGGACTTGGTAGGATTCATCTTCAATTGATGAGCCCGCATGATGTCGAAGACCGCTTTTCAGGTCAGCTATGTGTGATCTCCTTTAATGCGACTTTTTACCGCGATGTCGTCGACATAACATTCCACCGTTTTGCGTATCTGCTGATGGAAATGGCATTCATGGCCCTTTGGTAGGTTGCCCCCACATTCTTTAGACCGAAGGGCATGACGGTGTAGCAGTATACTCCTAGAGGTGTCCTGAAGGAGTATGCTTTTCGTCGTCGGGTACATCTTGATTTGATTGTATCCCGAGAATCCGTCCATAAAGGACATTCGCTCGAACCCACAAGTATTGTCAATCATGACATCTGTGATTGGCAATGGGAATTCGTCTTTGGGGCCCCTCGTTTAGATCGCGAAAGTCGATGCAGATCCGGATCTTCCCGTTCTTCTTGGCAACGGTACGATGTTGGCTACCCAATCGGGATGCTGTTCCTCCCTGATAAAGCCGAGTCAATAAGCTTCCTGACTTCTGATTGGATTGCCTCCATTATTTCGGGACGGAACCGTCGCTGCTGTTGTTTGACAGGTTTTACACATCCGGATTGATGTTGAGGCGGTGCATAGCCACTTGAGGATCAAGTCCAGGCATGTCCTCGTAATTCCAGGCGAAGACGTCTATATACTCTTGTACAAGAGATATAAGATCCTTCTTCTCCGAAGGTGACAGGCCGTCACTTATGAAGATGGGTTTAGGATTGGCTTCATCTCCTAGGTTGACTTGAACAACCTTGTCTTCTGTGGGTGGTTCACGCTGTTCAAGAGCGGATATCCCAAGAGCATTCAATGTTTGATCCAAGGATCTGTATCAGATTGGATCATTTCTTCATCTTCATCCTCCAGATGGCTTGTCGAAACCATGTTTTACTGAAAGCCCTTTGAAGATGTTGCCGACACTGACATCTGATTCCCACGACGACGTGTCTGAAGAGCAATCGTGACCTGACGACTCTCGAGAATCAGAGGCTGATGGCACTGGAGTTGATATATAGCCCAACCCCCGGCGCGTCTGATGATAGTAATCAGGGTTTTCCCTTTCGTACAAAGGATCGAAGCAGTGTTCTTCTTCCTTTTCCGAAGTTCATCCAGGCCTGTTGGTTAGATCATACCCCATGCGCTTCATCATTCTGAGTGCCTTTGGTTCATATTTGAACTGAGGGGATTCATCCTCGCCTTCCGATTCTTCGTGGGGCATTGGTTCAGACGAGATTCGGCCAAAAAGTATTGGTCTTTGGCCTTTTCGTCTGCTGGAACCATGAATACAGACTCTTGCGCGTCTCCATTATCCTGGTACGTCCCGAAGGATGATTTTATTGGTACATGCAATGATGTCAAAGCATCCATTGCCGACCAGACATCCTCATCTACGTCGGTACTAGTATCCGACGGTATTGAATCAGACTCATACGCAGGGAAATACGCGAAATCTAAATCTTCATTAATATACCAACCGCCTGCATCGTCGGTGGTATCAACATCGAGCTTATTAGTGCTCTTTACAAGTGGTTCTAACTCCCACAGGCACTCTTCTTTCTCCGGCTCAATGTCAGCTTCATTACCAGAGTCTGGCTCCTCTGGTTGTGGGGTTTCATTAGTCTCCTCCGGATCCTGATATAAGAGGGAGTCCGTGAAAATTTTCAACCCCTTTAAACGGATGCCTTTCGGCAATCAACGTCCGGACCTGTCCACTCTCGTCAATGTATTTCATGACTTGGTGGAGAGTAGAGGGAACGATGGAATTGCGGTGAATCCATGGTCGTCCCAGCAACAGTTGTAGGACGTGTCTGCGTCAATGACGTAACACGTCACTTCCGACTTGAGGCTCCCGATCTGGCATTTGAGCTTGATCTTCCCCATCGGGCGGGAGCTGTTGGCATTGAACCCGTAGATAGTCGTCTGGGTAGGGCTCAGACGATGGTAGGAATGCCTAGAAACTGCATACCCGGCGAGTATGATGCTTAGCGCAGACCCTGGGTCTACCTGGATGCGGTTCACCTCGGATGACCCAATATACCCTGTGAAGTATAGGGGTCGGTCATGCTTCCCTTTACCTGCATGTCATCTGTTGTGAAGGTGATGCAGGGAGCATTTGGGGAGGTGTGGAGGCAATCCTCTACATCTTCCTCCCTTGGCACGCGGTCATAAGACCTCAGCATTTGCCAAAGCTTCTTGTAGAGCCTCTCTGGTTGACTTTGATAGCCTCAGGAGCTCATACAAGGTAATGCGTGCCGGGATGTTGGCTAATTGAGCCAAGACATCAAAACTGTAAGGTGTAGAGGATCCTTCCGTTACACCTTTCGCAAGAACTCGAGAAAACCGAGTTTCTTTCTGTTTCTCCCCAAGCTGTTTCGAGGAGGGCTTTGCTGGCTCTGCAGCTGGTTGTGGAGGAGCTACTGCTGTCTCGCCATACTGTTTCAGGTATGCCTGCCCCGAACGGGTTCCTGCCGTTGGTGGGTTGGGTTCCGCGGCCAGGACTATTGTCTCCTCTTCCGAGTCAGTCAGCGAGGGAACATCAGTATCCGCTTCTCGGGAGGAAGCGCATATCACATGGCAAGATGAAGCCTTCCCTTTGCCTTTGGACTTCCTGTTGGTCACAGTCGTCCATTGTTGCTCGTCGACGAGGTCAGGGTGGACCCACATGATTTCCCCTCGAGGTGTAGGGACGGGTACCAAGCCTTTCTCCCGCTGCTGATGAGGGTCTGTGTTGACCACCCTCAGTTCTCCTTTCGGGACAGAGATCACCCCCACGGGTGTCGGGGGTCGTGTCCCAAACTGGAGAATCGACGTCATGTTGGCCGTCATCTTCTTCTGCTCCGGTCGGAGTTTTAATACCTCCGCGTCAATCAGAGCTTGAAGGATGTCCTTAAAGACGTAGCAGCTTTTAGTAGGATGTCCAAGCATCCTGTGGTATAAGCAGTAGGTGGGATTGTCGGTCTTGCCGACTTCCTCCGGGCGCCTAATTTCAGGGAGTTTCAGTCGATTGCTCTTGTTGAGTAACTTGAAGAGCGAGTCGACGTGTTCCTCTTGAAGGAATACTGTTTGTTGGCGCGAGGTTGGCTAGAAGAGCCACTCGCTCTGCCTGGTAGAGGCTTGGAGGGAGATTTGGTCTCTGTCGCCAAGTTATCCTTCCGTTTGGTTTGGAGGGATGTGTCTGGTGCACGCCTTGTCGACCTCTCTGGCCTGGCTTGCCTTCTTCCGCTCTGACGCGGGCGACAATCTCCTCAGCCTGTTCACCTTGCTGGACTAATTGTTTTCCAGGTGCGGCTTTCAGCAACTCCTATTTGAGCAAGGAGTGAGGTTTGGAGATTATGGCGACATGTTTCCACCAGGGTGGCCTGGGTCATGCCGCTTGGACATCGGAGTGCCATGTTCCGAAATCTTTCTACGAGGACTTGACGGACTCTCCCTTTCGCTGTTTTGTAGCTAAAAGGGTAGGCATTGTGACCTCCGAATCATCTTCGAAGAAGCGTGTTAGAAACAGCTTCTCCAAGTCGCCCCAGTTCTTGATGGAACCTTCCGGGAGCTTCATAAACCATTCAAAGGCCAACCCTTTTAGGGTGCCAATGAATAGGCGTGCCAGGATGGCATCGTTATCTACCACATTCCCATTTTGGGATTTGAAGTAGTAGATGTGCTGGTTGGGTGACCCCTTCCCGTCAAATGCTTGGAGAGTTGGAGCCTGAACTTAGGAGGGTACGGGACTAAGTCCCACTCGGCCGGATAGGGCCGGACTACTCCAGCTTCTTGGAGGCCTTTACGGTTGGTAAGGGCCTCGAGGCGCTGCTCCAATTGACTCATTCTTTTAGCATGAGCCTTTCCCGGGATCTGGTCGCTTCTTGCCTGCGACGAGGGCTTGGACACATCCGAGGTAGATCGTTGTGTCTCATCGGAAGGTTCGGAGGGTGGGCTTCCTCCCTTTCTCCCTTTGCCCTTCGGTCGTCTAGGAGGAGACTTCGCTCTTTCTTCAAGCAATTTCTCGAGCATATGCTTGAGGGAGTCAATGGATCGTTGCTGAGAGGAGAGTATCTCCATTTGGTGCTTCTGCATCTGTTCTAGATGCTTAGTCGTCTCCTCAGAGGCGCCTACCATGTGGGCAAAGTCTCCTTCTCGACGGAAGAATTCGAATCCTGCGACTCTATCACAACGGAGTGAGAGTCGTCCATTCTAATGCCGCTGGCTAGGGCATTATAGTCAACTGGGGAAGGGGTCCCAGTCCGGGTGCGAGTATGCTGATACACTCCTTCCGGTTCCGAATCAGACTTATCCGAGCTGATTTTCGGTTGTTTTCCCTTGCTTCTGCTTGTCATGTATGCAGTAAGCTCCGGGTACTCGACGTCAGAGAAGGTTCTCCTTCTGTGGGAGCGTCTTCTTTGGCTGACGGGGGAATCAGGGTCAGCTGTCTAATAAAGACGGCTGGTGCACGCCTGACTCGCAATGGCATCCAGAGAGCATCTGGATGAGCTGTTGACAGCAGCATGGAGAAGTGGCCTGATTGGCACTCCTTTTCCTTGTCAAATAATCCCTCAAATCCGTGGGAGGGGGATTAAAGAGACTGGTCTCGCAACGTCGACGACGGGAGACAGTCATGTGCTGTTCAGCCTGGACACAGGTTTCAGAAACGCGGCTGTCGCGTCGCGGCTGCGTCACGCGCGTCTGGTGTCTCTGTTGATATGAGACTCGACTTTCGCGTTGCTGTCTGCTGCATTGGAGCAGAGAGACTTGGGAGAGAGTGGGCTGCTGGGCCCCACGCCTATGGGCGCGTGCTTCCTGCGTTTGACGAGACGCAGAAGCTTCGCTTTGGCGTTTGGCAAGTTGGTCTTCAGAAGGCTCAACTTGGGGAGTCTCGCGTTTGGGTCGCCAAACGCGGATCTCTCGCACTGGACGAGGTGCGGGCAAGGCATCGGATCGTACGCTGCGTCCAACCCCAGTCAGAAAACCAACGGTTTCCGACTGAGTGTTGACGCGCGCGTCTTCTCTGTCGACGCTCGGCATTCCGATTGCGCCGTGGAGGAAGAGAGAAGCCAACAACTTCCTGGTTTGTAGAACCAGGGTGTTTGCCACGCGGGTCTCCTGAGAGACGCTGACGCGGGCGTTCTGTGCGACACGTCGATCGCACCAGTAGATGTGCCGGGGACCACGCGGGCCTTCAGAGAGGCGTTGGCGCGTGTGTTCTGCGCGACGCGGTTGATCGCAGCAGAGGTGTCTGAGGTTACGCGGGCCTTCTGGGAAGCGTCGGCGCGTGAATCAAACTTGGCACAGTGGGCAGCAGGAGCACCCAACAGAGCCTCAGATTGGGCTTCAGGAGGCTGTCCACTTGAGACCCTGCGGCAGACGCGGGTCTTTGGGCTCTTGGAGCCAGAAGAGAGGAACTCTTCATACTTCGCCGGGTCGAACTCGACGACGAGTGATTCGACCATTTTCCCCTTACGGAGAACGTCATCTTGCACCACGGTGCGCTCGTCAGTAATGAAGGTAGTCCCCAACGGAGTCGCCATCTCTTGTACGCGCCGGAAAATTGGTGGTCGGAGAAAGTGGGTTTAGCTGTAAAAGATTTCCTTGATTCAAGCGAAACGATTACACCCAAAAGAACTACTCTTCCTTCTTTTCCAGTTACAAGGGAGGGAGGATGTCTGAATCTTCCCTTTGTTTAAGGCTGGGTTCTTCGTGTGGCGATGGAGAGTGAATCTTGTTCTCCGTTGACCAGATGACCGTCCTGGACCGTCGGGGGTCTTCTCTTCGGTCGGTAGAAAGAGTAACTCAGCTCCGTCTACCAAAACTCTCAAAGAGGAGGTAGGCGAAGAGCGGCTAGTACTCAGTAAGCTCGCTGAAGAGTCTCCTCCCTCTGTCTGTTGTTGAAGTCGTGCTTCCCTCTTGATGATCCTCTTGCCTGGATTCGATCGATCTTGATGATACCTTGACCTTCTATTCTCGACCTTTCCCAAGCTTCGATCCCTCTTCATAGCAAACAAGGCTATTTATAGGGGTCTCAGGAGGTGAAGGTGCCTCCTGAAACACTCCCGAATGAGGGCCGCACTACCCGCTACATGCGCGGTGACTGGCCCCGCAATCAGGGCAGTTGCAACTGAGACGCGGGCGTTGAGCCAAACGCGCCTTGAAGTTTGAGACGCGGGCGTCGAGCCAAACGCGCCCTAAAGTTGAGACGCGGGCGTCGAGCCAACGCGCCTTAATGCTGAGACGCGGGCTTCGGGCCTTCACGTCTGGACGCTGAGGGCGCGGGCGTCGGGCCGACGCGCCTTGATGCTGAGACGCGGGCTTCGGGCCGACGCGTCTGGACGTTGAGACGCGGGCGTCGGGCCGACGCGTCTTAATGCTGAGACGCGGGCATCGATTCCTCGCGTCTAGAGCTTGAGACTCTGCTTCCTTAATGGCTTGTCTGTTAGTCATTTTTAGACAGCCTACAAAGGCCTTTAAGGACTTCGGCATCCAGGAAGAGCCTCCCTTAGATTTCTCCGTCTTGGGCGGATCATTGCTGAGATGTCCCTCCTTGTCATGATTACTCCCGTTATCATCATTCCGGTTGCTGAGGAGCTGAGCGAGCATCTGTTGAATATTGTCCAGGCCTCTTGCTGAGTTCTGGAGGTCTGCTCCTGAGCTTCCAAACGCCGACGAAGGTCGTCATTGGCGTTCTCGGCCATATTGACCGATGCTTTGTCCGTCCGTATAGAACTGACTGTTGCTGAAGATGCATACCCGCTGTCTTCATCTTCTTCATCAGATGATTGGGGTGATCGCCTGGACTGTGGCGAGATCAGGGTCTTTGAGGAAGAAGGCTGCTCATAGTTATAGGTATTGCCACCCTAGACCTGGTGTTTCGAAAAACACCTTCTTCGCGCACCAAGACTTCACCTAAGCCTGGGCAGTAATCTGGATCTGGGGAGCCGAAAGGGTATCTTCAGATGTATGACCTCCTCTGCGCGGTTCTCGCCCCCTTCCGGTCATGTTGACGGATGCAGAGGCTGGATCTGGTGAGCCGCTCCTTCTGAGATGCTTTATTGGGATGCGCGGAGACAGTCAATCAAAGACTGATCGCTGGTATGGAGAAGTGGCGAGGGTCGGTCGTAACCGACACTGCGTAGAATGGACCATCACCAACTGGCATCCACTTCATCGACAACAGGAGGAAGTAGTCTGAAAATGCTTCAATCTCCGCTTGTCCGCCAAGAATTCTCGCAGGTCGGCCCTGTAGGGGCCTGAATAATCTGGTATTTGGGACAACGCATCGTTCCCCTTATTCCTGCGGAAAGGATTAGCACCGAATAGTGCTCTGTTTCCCTCGCGGCTGTAAACCCGATGAGTACGCCGAGGTACAATAGCCTTGCTTGTGAGGACAAGGCTATCAATAGGCGTTGCTGCTCTAGGCGACGGTATGATTGCCGTCTTGACTTTATGGTTGGCAGCACTGTTGGCGCAGGCGGGCATCTCGCCTTTTCTTCATAAGAGAGGGCGCGCTTTGGCGTGGCCACGCCTGAAGCTTTAGCAGAGGACTTCTGTTTAGGCTTCCATATCCGCTTTGGCAGAGGATGCATAGGTTCGCAAGGAACCTGAATAGCCACAAGCGGGGCTGTGGGGTGTTGGCAAAATTCTGCCTCTGGTTTCTGATTTGAAACCTTGGTCATGAAGACCTTCCCGTGCTTCCGTGCTCGAAGCGTCAGGCCACCCCCAGAGAGGACTTCTTCAAATCTTCCTTGATCGATCTGGATAACCAGGTTCTCAAAAGTGCAGGATCTGGGCTGCGGACATGTTTCCTTGTTGCGCCAGAGAACCGCGGCAGGTTTGCAGAGAACCTTCTCCGTCTCGGCAGAGACTTTGCTTGAAGATTTAGCCAGAGAAGATCTGGCTGCACCGGCTTTTCTGAATTCAGAGATAGACCCGAAGGTCTGTTCGTCGCATTGCGACACTTGATTCTCAGCAGAGGAGAATACAATCCCCAGCGGAGTCGCCATCTTGTTTTCCATTAATTTGCAAAAGGGGAAAACTTACAAATAAAAAGTTTGAGGAGCTAAATTACAAGTATTCTTAAAAAGATACAAGTAGATCTCCTCAGAGATTCTGGGAAAATGTGCCGATAGGAGTCTGGTCCGCGCGACCACTTTGTCCCTTTGACGATGCGAGCGATGAGATTCCCTTCTCGCCTGGTTCCGGGAATCAGAGAATAGAGGGTTTGGTAGAACCCTCTTGCTGCTTCTCAAAATCGCCTTCAATTAGGAATTCCTTCTCGCCTGGTTCCGGAGATTCCTTGAGAAGAAGGACGATGATAGGGTATCAACACCCTGGATAGAGAAAGCAATTCTCTAAAAAGGTCTCTGAATTCGAGAGCGCACGGTGCTTTATGAAGAAGCCTCTGTTGAAGAAGTTGATTGATCGATCCTCGTGATCAGAAGGCGATTGATGGCTCCCTCCCTCCTCTTGTACCCCTGGCGGGCTATTATAGGGAGAGCAAGGGTATAATCGTCCCCTTGAAGATATGGAACAGATTGAACCGAATCTGTTTGAATCTGGAAAGTAGCCTTGCTGCGAGGCTAGAATAGCTTCCGCGGAGCTAGAAATGGCAAGTCGGTTGATCTTTCCGATTTGTTATGATCCTTTCCATATCGTTGAAGGATTTTCTCTGATCCTCTTACTCGTTCAAGAGAGTCAAGAGATTGCGGCAATCACCTGCCATATTTGAATCCCGATTGGATTTGATTTGCTTGGATCGATCTCATCAAGATTTGATTGGTCAAAGATTGACCATAGCAGGCTGATAGCGAGCTGCCCGTTTGAAGCTCATAGCGGAGCTAGAGGCAATTCTTGACGAAGTCCGAAAAGAGGCTTTTCGGCGAAGCTGTCATTAGCTTCCTCCTGGCGATGCTCTGGATGATGTTAGCCTCTCAACGAGGCTATCTCCTTGGGCTAATGTAATGCTAAATGCTAGCATTTTAGACCTGCTGAGGTCTGTTTAGAAATAATCCGGGTTCACTGTTCTGCTTGCTGGATCAGTGGAGTCCAAACCGCTTCCTTGTCCTTGGAGGTGGGTGAAAACTGGTCTTCAGCTTGTCTGTCCCTTGTCTTTTGTAAATGTCAACAAGTTTAGACATCGTTCGGACCAATGAGAATCTTGTCTTTTTTTAAGTGTCAACAACCACTCACGGCTCTTGAAAACTACGTTTTCTTCCTGTTTGGACACTATTCGGCTCTTATAAGGTCTACTTCAGGCCAATTGGAGCTGAAAGTTTACTTTTGGTCAAACTTCGTAATTAAAACTAAAAACAAGTTTAATTAGTATTAATTGTATAAAGAAAATATATAAAAGTACTCCCGCTATTGAAAATCACATTTTCTCCTCATTTGGACCCTATTTAAAGCATGAGGCCTAAATCAAGCCAATTGGGGCTTAAAATTTGACTATTGGTCAAACTGCCCAATTAAGACTAGAAACAAGGTTAATTAGAAGTATTTGTATAAAGAAACAATATAATACTACTGCCAGCCCTTGAAAACCACATTTTCTCTCTATTTGGGACCTAATTAGCTCTTATAAGGCCTAGATCATGCCAATCGGGGCTGAAAGTTTTACTTATATCAGACTTCCCAATTAACCTAGAAATAAGGTTAATTTGTAATAATTGTACATAGAAACTATGTCATATTACTCTCGGTTCTTGAAAACCATGTTTTCTCTCCGTTTGGGTCCCGTTCGGCTTTTGTATGGCCTAGTTCAGGCCAATCGGGGTTGAAAGTTTGACTTTAAGTCAAACTTCTTAATAAGGAATAAAAAACAAGTTTTAAATAGTAGTAATTATACATAAAAATTTATAATACCACTCACGGCTCTTGAAAACTACGTTTTCTTCCTGTTTGGGCGATATTCGGCTCTTTAAGGTCTACTTCAGGCCAATTGGAGCTGAAAGTTTAACTTTTGGTCAAACTTCGTATTTAAAACTAAAAACAAGTTTAATTAGTATTAATTGTATAAGAAACTATATAATAGTACTCCCGGCTCTTGAAAATCACATTTTCTCCTCATTTGGACCCTATTTAAAGCATGAGGCCTAAATCAAGCCAATTGGGGCTTGAAATTTGACTATTGGTCAAACTGCCCAATTAAGACTAAGAAACAAGGTTAATTAAAGTATTTGTAAAGAAACAATATAATACTACTGCCAGCCCTTGAAAACCACATTTCTCTCTATTTGGGACCTAATTAGCTCTTATAAGGCCTAGATCATGCCAATCGGGGCTGAAAGTTTTACTTTATATCAGACTTCCCATTAACACTAGAAACAGGTTATTTGTAATAATTCTACATAGAAACTGTCATATTACTCTCGGCTCTTGAAAACCATGTTTTCTCTCCGTTTGGGTCCCGTTCGGCTCTTGTATGGCCTACTTCAGGCCAATCGGGGTTGAAAGTTTGACTTTAAGTCAAACTTCACAATAAAGAATAAAAAACAGTTTAATAGTAGTAATTGTACATAAAAATATTTAATACCACTAACGGCTCTTGAAAACTATGTTTTCTTCCTGTTTGGGGCACTATTCGGCTCTTATAAGGTCTACTTCAGGCCAATTAGAGCTGAAAGTTTAACTTTTGGTCAAACTTCGTAATTAAAACTAAAAACAAGTTTAATTAGTATTAATTGTATAAAGAAACTATATAAAAGTACTCCCGGCTATTGAAATCACATTTTCTCCTCATTTGGACCCTATTTAAAGCATGAGGCCTAAATCAAGCCAATTGGGGCTTAAATTTGACTATTGGTCAAACTGCCCAATTAAGACTAGAAACAAGGTTAATTAAGAAATAATATAATACTACTGCCAGCCCTTGAAACCACATTTTCTCTCTATTTGGGACCTAATTAGCTCTTATAAGGCCTAGATCATGCCAATCGGGGCTGAAAGTTTTACTTTATATCAGACTTCCCATTAACACTAGAAACAAGGTTAATTTATAATAATTGTACATAGAAACTATGTCATATTACTCTCGTTTCTTGAAAACCATGTTTTCTCTCCGTTTGGGTCCATTCGGCTCTTGTGTGGCCTAGTTCAGGCCAATCGGGGTTGAAAGTTTGACTTTAAGTCAAACTTCTTAATAAGGAATAAAACAAGTTTAAATAGTAGTAATTGTACAAAAAAATTATATAATACACTCACGGCTCTTGAAAACTACGTTTTCTTCCTGTTTGGGCGATATTCGGCTCTTATAGGTCTACTTCAGGCCAATTGGAGCTGAAAGTTTAACTTTTGGTCAAACTTCGTATTTAAAACTAAAACAAGTTTAAATTAGTATTAATTGTATAAAGAAACTATATAATAGTACTCCCGGCTCTTGAAAATCACATTTTCTCCTCATTTGGACCCTATTTAAAGCATGAGGCCTAATCAAGCCAATTGGGGCTTGAAATTTGACTATTGGTCAAACTGCCCATTAAGACTAGAAACAAGGTTAATTAGAAGTATTTGTATAAAGAAAAAAATAATACTACTGCCAGCCCTTGAAAACCACATTTCTCTCTATTTGGGACCTAATTTGCTCTTATAAGGCCTAGATCATGCCAATCGGGGCTGAAAGTTTTACTTTATATCAGACTTCCCAATTAACACTAGAAACAAGGTTAATTTGTAATATTGTACATAGAAACTGTCATATTACTCTCGGCTCTTGAAAACCATGTTTCTCTCCGTTTGGGTCCCGTTCGGCTCTTGTATGGCCTAGTTCAGGCCAATCGGGGTTGAAAGTTTGGACTTTAAGTCAAACTTCTCAATAAAGAATAAAAAACAAGTTTAAATAGTAGTAATTTACATAAAAACTTTTAATACCACTCACGGCTCTTGAAAACTACGTTTTCTTCCTTGTTTGGGCACTATTCAGCTCTTATAAGGTCTACTTCAGGCCAATTGGAGCTGAAAGTTTAACTTTTAGTCAAACTTCGTAATTAAAACTAAAAACAAGTTTAATTAGTATTAATTGTATAAAGAAACTATATAAAAGTACTCACGGCTATTGAAAATCACATTTTCTCCTCATTTGGACCCTATTTAAAGCATGAGGCCTAATCAAGCCAATTGGGGCTTAAATTTGACTATTGGTCAAACTGCCCAATTAAGACTAAAACAAGGTTAATTAGAAGTATTTGTATAAAGAAAAAATATAATACTACTGCCAGCCCTTGAAAATCACATTTTCTCTCTATTTGGGACCTAATTAGCTCTTATAAGGCCTAGATCATGCCAATCGGGGCTGAAAGTTTTACTTTATATCAGACTTCCCAATTAACACTAGAAATAAGGTTAATTTTGTAATAATTGTACATAGAAACTATGTCATATTACTCTCGGTTCTTGAAACCATGTTTTCTTCTCCGTTTGGGTCCCATTCGGCTCTTGTATGGCCTAGTTCAGGCCAATCGGGTTGAAATTTTGACTTTAGTCAAACTTCTTAATAAGGAATAAAAAACAAGTTTAAATAGTAGTATTATACATAAAATTATATAATACCACTCACGGCTCTTGAAAACTACGTTTTCTTCCTGTTTGGGCGGTATTCGGCTCTTATAAGTCTACTTCAGGCCAATTGGAGCTGAAAGTTTAACTTTTTGTCAACTTTCGTATTTAAACTAAAAACAAGTTAATTAGTATTAATTGTATAAAGAAACTATATAATAGTACTCCCGGCTCTTGAAAATCACATTTTCTCCTCATTTGGACCCTATTTAAAGCATGAGGCCTAAAATCAAGCCAATTGGGGCTTGAATTTGACTATTGGTCAAACTGCCCAATTAATAGAAACAAGTTAATTAGAAGTATTTGTATAAAGAAACAATATAATACTACTGCCAGCCAGCCCTTGAAAACCACATTTTCTCTCTATTTGGGACCTAATTAGCTCTTATAAGGCCTAGATCATGCCAATCGGGGCTGAAAATTTTACTTTATATCAGACTTCCCATTAACACTAGAAACAAGGTAATTTGTAATAATTGTACATAGAAACTATGTCATATTACTCTCGGCTCTTGAAACCATGTTTTCTCTCCGTTTGGGTCCCGTTCGGCTCTTGTATGGCCTAGTTCAGCCATCGGGGTGAAAGTTTGACTTTAAGTCAACTTCTTAATAAAGAATAAAAACTAGTTTAAATAGTAGTAATTGTACATAAAAACTATATAATACCACTCACGGCTCTTGAAAACCACGTTTTCTTCCTTTTTGGGCGCTATTCGGCTCTTATAAGGTCTACTTCAGGCCATGGAGCTGAAAGTTTAACTTTTGGTCAAACTTACGTAATTGTAACCCCATCCTCAGTATACGTCACAGTTACGTATCTGATTTTTTTGGTGCATTTATTATTATTATTTTATTTTATTTTATTTTATTTTCTGCTATTTTAATACTTACTCATATAGCTACTGCATGATTTGATCTGTTTGGTATTCAGTTTGACTAATTTTTGTTTCAAATATATTTTTTAATATTCTAGATTTTTCATGATTTTCTGGAATTTTTCGGAATTAAATTGTAAATCTTCAAACCGGTATCGGCCAGTATCACATGGTTGATTCCAGGAATTTAAATTCACAATTGGAATCAAATTTTTGGATTCCGCTTTCACATTCTTCTTAAATTATATTTACTTCCTTCAGGCATTTTCTGGGATTTTTCAGAATTATCAAAATCCAGCCATCCGGTGTAGACACCGTTCACAGTAGATTCCAGGATTTTTATTTTGAAAATGGAATTGAATTTCTGAAAACCGATTTCACTAAAAATCTTAAATAATATTTCTTATTTTTGAGAATTTTTCGGAGACTTTTCGAGATACTTTATTTTTTGGGCTTTTCTGGGATTTCCGGTGTTTTTCCCAGATACCGGAGTTTCCCAGATATTCCACTTTTCTCTTTTTCCATTTTTCTCTCTCCTTCCTCAAACGCGAGTTTTGCCAACTGGACTCAGCAATTATGCGGAGACCTTCCCCTTGCTGCAATTAATGCTTATGGGCTAGATCAACTCAAGTCCAATCACCATACCTTTTTGTCTCTTCTTTAAACGCGAATTTGTATTTTCTCCTTTTTGAACGCAGCAGAATCTCCGCGTCCAGCTCTTAGCCCAGACGCGGGCCTCATTTGAATGGGACGCAGCCTCCATTCTTGCGTTTCCTTGATTTTGGATGGAGGGCATGTTGGTAATAATAATACTTTACCCTTATATAAATAGTCACATGTACTCCAATTTCTCTCTCTCTCTTTCATTTTCCTTCATCTCCTTTGTTTCCAGCAAGCTCCAACAGCCAACAAAACCACCAAGCTCCCTTGGCCGCCATTACCACCACCCACCATCTCCATTTTCCTCCACCACAAATCCCTCCACCTCATTCTCCTCCATCTCCTCTCCTCCATTTCCAACCACACACCCATCTTCTTCAACCTCTTTCACCAGAAACATCCAGAACCCATCTTCTTCACCAAGCTTCACCACCATCTCCACCACCACCTGCACCACCGTAGCCACCACCAAGCATACCACCTTCACCTCCTCGTCGACCTCTTTCTAACGGACTATAGATTCGTCCCCCGCAACAACGTTTGCAAGATCCCGTTTTGAAATGGTAAACTAGACTTGCACCTCCATCTTCTCCAAACTACCACAACCCTCTCCTTCAACTTGTGAGGACCTCCGGCCACTCCTTTTGGATTGGGGCCGCGTTCTTCTTCGTTGGCAAGACTCTGGGCCGGTACCCTCCTTTGGATTGGGGCCGAGCTTTATCACCGTAGATTTTCCGGTAAATCGTTCGCGATTATTCCGGTGATCGTTTTGGTAACAAACTTGGCAAAGAACTCATCTTCCTCACTTGGCATTTCTTACAAGGACGTCGGACGCATTTTAGGCGAGTAACTCTACTCGCCAAGACTTGGATACTATTTTCATACTTGTAATTTTATCAAATAACGCAAACCCTCAAAGTCAGGTTCTGGTCTCTGTTTTGCACTCTGTTAGTCGACTTGACCCAGTCATTAGTCGACTTGAACCCTTTATTAGTCGCTACCCCTTATCCCAAGTCGACTAACTCATTGAAACGCAACCTACTTCTGAAACGAGAACGCGACTTCATTAGTCGCTACCCATTTCTCCCTAGTCAACTAACTCTTTCCTGAAGACGCGGTCTTGTGAGACGCGGTCTGTGAGACGCGGTCTTTTGAGACGCGGCCTTGTGAGACGCGGTCTTGTGAGACGCGGCCTTGTGAGACGCAGTCTTATGAAACGCAAGCCTATTAGTCGACTAACCCCTTTTTTCTAGTCGACTAACTTTTCTCCTGAAGACGCGACTCTTTGAAACGCGACCCTGTTAGTCGACTTGGCCTTCCCCTATAGTCGACTAACCTCCTCTATAAGTCGATTACTTGCCTCTCCCTAGTCGACTAAACTTTGGCTATTTTGCTGTGGTTAATCACTTTCTTGGAATGAACCTTATACTCGAGACATGTATTATTCTTGTTATTTCATGGCATGTTACTTGACAAATATCACCCTTTGTCATGCTATCTCTTGACACAGGCATGACACACATGACTCTCATAATTATCACGATAGCGGGAATGATAACCAGACCTTATGATTTACCAATTTGATTTACATGATAGTACAAATTGTACTCCTGATACTCCTGTTTTTACAATATTCCTGACTTGCTCCTGTTCATATCCCGAAGCCTGATAATTATCTAAAGAATTCATAAAATGACAACTTGCATCGGGTCGGGGGAAATACGCGGCTATCAATATATGTTCGTGTTTACAGTGGTATTAGGTATGTTGTGCAACTAAATTTCTGGTCTGACCTGTGGGCCTCCAGGCGACCGAGGGGAGTGCTGGCTCCCTCCTTCCTGGTACCATCATGATAAGGGCATACATAAGTCCCTCCTGTTAGCCTTGCGGCTGGTTCCGTTACCAAGCAACGGAACAATCCTGGGCCGTGGTCCCAGGTATGCACGGGACCACTGTAAACATAGTTCGTTGATACCCCGCTGGTTTCCAATAACAATCTTGCTTTACTTGGATATGGATCTATGTGTGCTGGGAGCTAGTTCACATAGCTAGATATCGGGTAAGACGAGTAACAATATAATAAAAGACGTTAATTGTGGGTGTTGTATGCGCTTGGATTACGGTGACATGAGATAAAGGTATATAGATGAGGGTTTTCCTTGTTTGGATTATTCCCTCGAAGTACTAGTCTCATGGGTCGTAACTTGAGCTTATACAATGCCTTTCGTTTATAACATTTTGTGCCTCTTTTACTTGCTGGCTGATTATTCATGATATTGTACCAACTCTCATACTCTTATTCTTATGCCATCGGCTGTAACCTGATCACTTGTTTGGGAGGTCCTGACTCCCTTGAATTTGTATGTTCAGGTTCTGAAACCTTGGATTGAAGTGGAGCCTTCTGTGGAAGATCAAGCTTTCCTTTCAGAGCAGGCCGACTAGTCCCGGTTTCTGCTGTACCAGACCTCCCTTTTTAGTTCGCGGGATCTTCCTTCAGCTCGTGAGCACCTTGTAATCATATTGTAGATTGTACTTTTGTGCTTGGCTGTGATATATAATGCATGTGATATGTAATAGTATGTCACATCCTGTGATAACTTGTACTTTGTACTTCTTAGTTGGCATATGAAGGACGCTACGTTTGTCGTACTCTGATTCTTGCTTGTACTGATGCTTAGCGTATATACGTGAGGGTATTTCTGACCTGCGTATGTACGTCGCAGTGACGTCCCGTACCCGTGGAACGGGGCGTTACAGGTTGGTATCAGAGCCCAGGCTCTCACACCTATAGTACAATCAAGCAGCAAATGGAATTTGCCATTGCCAACTACAATGTACAAAGTTATCTAGTCCTTCTTGATTCCTTTCCTTGTGTCCTAAAATCCTTCCATCTTTCCAGTTTCCAGTCTCCTTTTTACCAACATAAGTATGGATGAAGGACGGGTCGTAACAACTCCGGGCAAGCATCAAATGGACCCGCAGGAGAGAATGTTGAGATTCTAAGGGGTTATCCAGACTATGATGGGAATCAGCAACAGCAGACGGAACTCCTTCGGCAAGAGTTAGCAACTCCTAAGGAACAAAGACCGGGAACTATCAGACTTTAGGCGGTTGCAACCGGCGATATTCACGGGAGGAGAGAACCACTAGATGCTGAACATGGCTGATTGACACCAAAGATCTGTTGAAACCAACCCGGTCCCAAAAGAAAATCAAGTGGAGGTCGCCAAGATTCAACTAAAGGATGTAGCCAGGACCTGGTGGCTAGCTGAAGAGCAAGACTGGAGAAACCTGTCACTTGGGACCAGTTTTCTCAAAGCTTCTATAGTAGATTTTTTTCCCTGCCACAGCTCAGAAAGAAATGGAAGAACAGTTCATCCGACTTCAACAATGGAACCGGTCTGTGGATGAGTATGCCGCTGAGTTCTTGAGGCTGAGCCGCTTTGCTCCATATATGGTGGCTGATGAGGAAAAGCGGGCGAGTAGGTTCCAACAGGGTTTACAATGGACATTCAAATCCTCTTAATGCCCCACAGCTGAAAACTTATTCCCAAGTCCTCACCATAGCTCGGGAGGTGGAGCGGGACTGGAGAAAGGGAAATCTAACATGATAAGGAATCAGACATGAAGAGGCCATTTTCCCAAACAGGGAGAGGAGGTCCATTCAGAGCAGCAAGGATCCCACCATGAGACGACCATTTCGACCAGCCCCTTTCCAGTAACCAAACCATTTTCTTTTTGTAGCTATTGCCAGAACAGGTCACTCTCGACAAAATTGCCGTAGGGCAAATGGGTTATGCCTGGTATGTGGTTCCCGTGATCATTCAATAGAAGTCTGTCCCCACAAAAGAATGGGAATGGTCAACCAAGCATTGCCAGCACTTCCGGGCCAGATGGACAGAGAACCAGGGACAATGGTTAGGAGGGCCCTTCCCCCTCCCCACTACAAGTTATCCGCCCAGTCCAGAGGGGGTCAGAACTGCAGCGGGTCGTGGAAGAGGACGAGCCTACAACTTGACAGCGGAAGAGGCCCAACTTCTGTAGAAGTGGTAACAGGTAAGATTGTGGTGCACTCTAACCTGTCTTAGCCCTCTTTGATTCTGGCGCTTCTCATTGCTACATATCAGATAGTTTCATTGCTTTGAACTCTATACCCTGTTGAATATTAGACCACCATGGGAGATAAGTACCGGTAACGGAGTAGTCATCTCTACTATAGAGTTTGTGTAAATTGTCCGGTGGAACTGTGTGACAGGACATTAACAGTGGATATGCTCGTACTAGATACTAAAGGGTACGACGTAATCTTAGGCATGACTT